>JASAND010023016.1:0-11538 GCA_030248195.1 Trissonchulus latispiculum
ATATATACGTGCATACATATATACTAGGAAAAAGTTAGACGACAAAGTATATATATATATATATATATATATATATATATATATATATATATATATATATATATATAGCTCAGCTTCTTGTTCTTTCTCCAGACAACGTTCCTGGAGGACCTTTTTAGACAATTCTTCCTCTTCCAATTCCTGAATACGACTGTTCAGTCGATCGATGGTTGAGCTGAGAGAATCGATAGTTTCATTCAGTTCCTGAACTGTATGCTCTTCGACCTGATCGGCGGGCGGGCTTGAAGTCGCAGCTGTGACTTCCTCGATTCGATTCTCCAAATCAGTAATCTAAAACAAATCTTGACTAAAAATAAAAACTAAAAAATCTCTTCTGCTGCGAACTTTATCCACAGTAGTCTACACTGGCGAAACTCCAGTTGCGAAATTAGAGCCAATGACATCATAAATTTGAGACATTGTTTCAAAATTATTAAAGCAATGATCATACTGGTGGTGAAACTAATTGCTAGCCTAGTGCTTAGCCGCATATTTTAAGAAGCTAAATTTTACTTTGTTTTCATAATTCTGTTTTTCTTCATTCCAGACAGCCTGGGCTTCTTCCAGCTCCAATCTGGCTCGTTCCGCTTCTTCTCGAGCCTTTTCTTCAATCTTCTCACATTCAATCCTGAAAAATTTTCATTTAAACTACAAATACATGTCCTATCTTTATTTCACAGTCAATTTCAACAATTAATGCCATGTAAAATAGCCATTTAATTTCATTTAGTTCAGCCGTATGTGTGATATCTGAAAGAAAGAAAAGTCAACGAAGCCCCTGTGATCCGAAAAAAAAATTGAGCCTGAAGTGAGGATCGAATCCAGAACCTTCGGTTTAGATCACGGACGCCTCACCAAAGCCACCGAGCAAAATCTAACCGAACTAAGTCTGAATTTGAACCCGAACTGCTGTGATTAAGGCAACGCGAGAACTGGTGAGATATGTTTTTCAAAAAGCATTGATATTTGGAACAATAAAACGCAAAGATTCATATTTCCTTCCACAACAAAGTGGAAAATTGCTAATTTGCCAAAAATTCAAACAATGTAAACCTGAGTTTTCGTTCCAGTTCTTCTTCTAGTTCAGCTCTAAGCTGCTGTCGAACACATTCCTTTTCATAGTCTTCCAATGAAGTATCTTCAGTATCTTCTTGAGTTGTTGACTAAAAAGAAAAAGGTAAAAGTAAGAAGCGAGAGCTAATTAATATGCCAGAGGTTAAACCGACATAATTTAAAATATAAGATACTTATTCTATACTGATAATAAATAAAAGATTTGCCAAACCACAAATAATAGACCTTCCTAAACGGCTAACTAAATAAATAAGTTTTGACATTTTCCTGATTCGGACACAGTCTCCTTCACCTTTGAAAGGGAATCTTTATCGAAGTCCATGTGATCAATGGCTTTCGATAACTCTGATTTCAGCTGATCGTTGCTGTTTTTCAGATTTCGCAGTTCATCAGTGGCTTCCTGGCAAGCTTTTTCGCTTGCAGTTAGCTGAAAGAAAAAGTCACATACGTAGATAATTCACCAGATCATTATCATATTGTGTTCTAGTAATCTAATAGTAGTTTAATGTCGTGATGTCGACCAAGCTCTGAGACTCCTTCTGACAACTTGGTTGAGTTGTTTTTGACCAGCCTTACGGGGACAGTTTCCTGACTAAAAATTTTGCATCTTCGGATGATGATCATCACATTATGATGTCTAATGGAGCACAAAGCACAACAATTTTTAAGCTCCGCAGTTCCAATCATTCCACTAATCCAATCCCACTACATACATAGATGATGAAGAATAATTTATACCTTAGATTTTAATTGAGCTGCATCGTCTTCGGATGCCTCACGTCTGGCGGCCATCTCTTCACGAAGCCGCTCCAGCTCCTCCTGAAGACTGCGATTGTTGGATCGAAGAGATTCGATGCGAGCCTCATATTCGCATTCAAATTGCTGAAGTAAAAAGCATTTCACAAAGCAAAAATACATAGGAAATGTAAATGGTTTCTGCAATCCAGATAAATAAGACAAGAAAAGTATGCTAAACACAAGATATCTGTAGGGTTTTAAGCTAAATAACAAAAACTCAATGCTAAATTTGATTTTTATTTATTTACACTATTTTGATTTTATTAGGGAAACAAATTGATTTTCACACCTTTTTCAGTGTATCCTTTTCCTGTCGTAGTTTACATTCCATCTGCTCCTGATAATGGCAATGCTGTTGCTCCAGTTCGCTCAGCTTACCTACAAAATAAATAAAAATCGTGAAAGTATTAATTTTTAAGAAAACTAAACACAACTAAGCTGACGGTATCATTAAACCCAGAAATTTGATACGAACGACACATAGGGTTGTGTCGTGAAGAAGATAAAAGGATTTGGGTTCACGGTTATAGTAAGCGCGAGCAGAAACATGCTCAAGAGTTTCAACAGTTGAAAACTCAAGCATTCCAAGATAACCTTCGATATTATCTCCACAAACCTTTGTAACTTTTCTCCAAATTGTAAATGCGCTCTTCAGCGGTGACTCGCTCGGCTTCCAGCTGCTCTTCCAACATTTCCAACTTTTCACGATTCTCAGCATTCAATTTTTCTACGCACTAAAGTAAAAAATGTTTACAGTATAGAACGAAACATGGCAAACATGGCACACCTAAAATGTCAAAACAATAAACATTCAAATTACAAAATTTTGGCACAAATTCTAATTTTTTCATATTTTAAACAGGCGTTGCTTAAACTATGGTACAGACACCACAATATCTGAATACGTACGCCAAGCAAAAAGAAACTTCTTCACTGTCTGGTGTTCCTTACTAGGGAAATACATATAATTTAGCGTCTTTTAAATAATATCTTCTCTGGACGTAAACTATTTCCAAATTCGACCATATTTTTGGAAACAAAATGCTTAGCCGCTGAAAGATGCCCAAAATCAATTATCCAGTATATATACGTGTTGTCTGTTACTATGCGTTTCTTTGAATAAAAGCTGTAGTATTTTGAGAAAAAAATGAAAAAATAGCTAAAATTTGCTAAGGATTATGGCATCTTACGATACTCACTTTGTCTAGAGCGACGACTTGCGAGTGACGCAGCTGAACCTGCTTGTCCGTCTCACTCTCCAGACTCTGTCTCTGACTTTCCAGAAAGATCACTTTGCTCTGCAAAGTCTTAATTTCCCCGCGAAGATCTTGAATCAGTACTTCCAGTTTAGACTTGGCCGATTCCAAGGTGTTAACCAGCTCTGTAAACAAAACAGGATTAGAAAATTTTACGTTTTCAACACGACTAGAAAATACAAATATCCAAAAAAAATTATTCACGCTGGCATAAAGTTGTACAGCAACTGGACCGACCGTTTATCTTGATATAAGTATTTCCCCACAGTATCACCAAGAGTACATAATAGATAAGAGTAAGAAACTCTTACGCTAGCATGTACAAATCATGTAAAGTATGCTCGGTTCATTAACTCGGGACCCCCTCCAGTAAATTCCTGGGGGGGGGTCCCACTTTGCACTAAATACACGCTTTCATATAAGCGTGTGTCTGCTCGCTGATTGGCCCGTTAGCCTAAGGCTTATGGTAGGTAATTTATTAGTTATTTTAATTTATTAATTATAACTTTAATTAAGTTAATGCAATTAAAAAACTAATTCGACAACTTTGTAGTATTTTTTCTGCTCTTTCCAACGATATAGAAATTGTTGCAGATTACATTCCTTCGAATTTTTGTATTATGAAACAATTTTTTTATCATTGGAAAGAGCAGAAAAAATGCTACAAAGTTGTCGAATTAGTTTTTTAATTGCATTAACTTAATTAAAGTTATAATTAATTAATTAAAATAACTAATAAATTACCTACCATAAGCTTTAGGCTAACGGGCCAATCAGCGAGCAGACACACGCTTATATGAAAGCGTGTATTTAGTGCAAAGTGGGACCCCCCCCCCGGAAGTTACGCGGGGGGGTCCCGAGTTAATGAACCGAGCATACCTTACATGATTTGTACATGCTAGCGTAAGAGTTTCTTACTCTTATCTATTATGTACTCTTGGTATCACAAAAGAAGAGTATCCCAAAGAAGTTTCGGTGAACCCCAAGTCTCCTTGTATTCCAAACTTGCCCAGACACAGCACAGGCCTCCCTAACAAAGGAGGCTGCCTCCTGGAGAGAGTATCCTATTCGTGCATTATGCAGACGATTTATACAGGTGGAATTTCGGACTCACCACATTTTCGCTGCAACTGTGCTTCTTGTTCCGACTGCAGTGATTTTGTAGTCAGGAGATCTTTTTCTGTTCGACGCAGACGAGCTGTAGCATCTCTACTTTCCCTTCTGGCTTCACTAAGCTAAAACAACAAATTAGACCTATTTTGAACAGCTAAAATCTAAACTCACACGCACCATTAATACTGATAACACGAATCATGAGAATCGAGAATAACACGAGAATAAATACAAATAACACGATTCTGCAATCACATTCAGACATTTTCGAATTTAAAATGGCTATACAAGAAATGATTCCACGAATATTTTGAGATACAGTTTTCATACTGAAAAGGCTAAAAGTTAGTTTTTGCTCCAGAAAAAATACACAGGGAATGCTCATAAAAGACCTAAAAAACAATTGGACAACCAGAAACCAAACTCAACTATGTATAGTAAGGTTTGTACGTAAGTAATTTCAGAAGTCGGACTTAGCTACTTCCAAACACACACACACACACACAGACAAAAGCATCCAGCACATAGTTTATATATTTCTTCCAGAAAAGTAAGTCGCCTAGATTCATTCTTTAGGAAGTCAATCGGTTTTGCCAAAAACCCCCATTTCCGGGCCCCCTGACCCTCGAAGAACGAAAACAGCCAGTTTTGACAAAAACAAATTCGCTAAATTCTCTCTGACAGGTCAATGATTGGATAAGGCGCCTGGTGGCCACAAAAAAGCAACAGCTCAAAAGTTCATTGATTAAAGCTCTGAAGCAGAGTCAAAGTGCGGGTCATCTGACGTCAGACACCAAGAAGAAGAAGCAATGTCAAACAGACAAACTGGGTGTTGACATGTCACACAAAAAAGGGGCGACTTCTTAAAAGTGCTAAATGCTTAGGTATGTAGGACTTCAACTTTTAGGCTGAAAGCAGGAAGCCCACCGAAACAACAATGGCATGCACGCAAGCAAACGCCAAGCGAGTAAGCCAATTACGCAATAACTGGAATTAAATGACGCCACCGGTGCTGCTAAATTGGCTAATTCAGCAAAGAAAAAATTAAAACGTTTAGACTGGTTGGTCTACAAAAACAACAGGGGTTGGAATTGATAAATTAGGCAATGAAACTTAATGAGGACTGCAGCCTGCATCACTAGACGTCACAAATTAGGGTACTTGTATCCTTTTACAAGACAAAAATAGACCGTCCAAAACAGGGCAAAAAGGAGGATTCGTCATTTCTCAAGTCCGACTGCTTTTAGCATAACAAAACACTAAGTCCAGACAAACACAATTAATAAATTGATGTGGACTTCATAATTTATAACTGCAGATTAATAATTGCATGGAAGTGGCGCATTGTTGCGACATGACAGTTTTTTGGATACAAATACAGTGATATTTAGTTAAACAGTAGACCGCCACTCTTTTGGAGACAGAAATTTGTGGTTCAAAATTTGTAAGCAGGTAATACAGCTTCCTCTAATAAGTGTGATCAAATTAATTAATTAGTCAATCAATCAATTGATGATATTAATTGAGCTTGACAATACGATTTCACTTGATAGTTGTTATTTATTTATTTATTTATTTATTCACCTGTTTTGAGATCTCTTTCACTTCCTGCTCCTTCTGACACAATCTCTCCTCCAGTTCAGCCACATCCTTCCTACAGAGCGCCAGTTCTTCCCTACTCTGACTGAACTGTTGCTGCATGCTTTCCAGTCGGTCCCGAAATTCTTCTTGCCTACAGCAAATCAGACCTATCATATTAAGCTTACACAAAAACACAGTTAAATTCAGTTTACAATTAGTTTTGACAACTAATTAAAGGTACCAGAATTAAAAAAGATGGATTTAGACGTTTGTAACTTATGCTATTCATAAACAAATTAACTGCTCACAATCCAAATTTTAGTGACTATGCCAATTATAATTTATGCCTCTCAATTTAATGCTTTTAAGCAGTCTTTTTACGAAACGGATCAGGCTATTTTAACTACAAACTCGACTAAGTCAACAAACACCATTCAAACTATAACAGGTATCAATTTTTCTAATTGCATTTTCAAAAGAGGAGTTATGTGGAGTAAGGAAATCAGTTAAATTCAATTTGATCGTGTTCATTAAAAAATTAAAACAAGAAAAGTCAAGCATGAATTAAACAGATTAAAAGAGTTAATTTAAACTCTGCTGCACAAACCTTTCTTAAATACATACGAACTTAAATGTAAATGTTTACAAGAACTTCAGCGTAAACAGCAAACTGGAGCTTTATTACATCTTACCGTCCTTTCAATTCTTCCCTGAGTGCCAACTCATGGTCTTTGAGGGCAGCCAGCTCATTTTTGTACATGGCCTTGGCAGCGGCTAATTCTGTTTCATAGAGCGTTTCTGCCCGCTTCAGCTTTGCTTCAAACGCTTCACTGAGTCTTTCCTTTTCCGCTTTCAAGGATTTTCGTTCCTCATCTAGCCGACGAATCTCCAGAATGTATCTGAAGAAGAAAGAGCTTTGGGTTTTAGGTTTTTACATGTGTAGGGTTTTTGTCCTGTTTTAAAACAACTAATCATAAGTAATTGTTAAGTGCATAGTTAAGTGCAAGAAAGTCTGTAATAAATTTGAAAGCTCACTTTTGCTCTAAATCAGGTATCAGCTGCGCTTCAGAACATCGTTTCTGTAGAACCTGGATCTCCTTTTGATGATCCTGCTTCAGACGTTCCAGTGCCTGCTCCTTGTCCTTCACAGAACATTCCTAAAGTAAAAACAAAACAAACAAAATCTACACAACCATTAATGAAAAATGAAGTGCAGCACAAAACAAACAATTACGTAAAAATACCTTCCTTGAAAGCGCATTACCAATATTAGCTTAGGGGGGGCTACTAAAATCGACTTGCCCCGACTTTGTCCGATTGGCTTACTTTTTGGCGAAGATGTAGAGCATGGGTGTGGTCAAAGAATATCGGGTACTGAGATCTTAGCTGCCTTCCAGCCATGTGCAGCCGTCGGGTTTATGTGCCCGACCCCCCGTTTTTCACAATTACGAACATAATTAATTAAAAATCTCTGCTGGCTGCAAACCCCTAGCTTCAAAGTTGCCATTTGCAAATATGATTCGGCACATGTGCCCCTGTCTGCGGAAGAATACTTGACGTCCGTATCTTATCTGCATCTCTGGGAATTACTCTTCAAAGTTGAAGTTTCGGAAAAAATTTAAAAATTTTTGGCTAACGAAAGGAAAATTTTATTACTGGTGCGAGCTATAAGGCTATAATTTGGCACAAAAGGAGGCCCTATAGGAGTACTCATTTGTGCCAAATGGCAAGAAATTCTGCCGCGTGAAAAAGTGTTTATGTCAACTTTAATCTTCAAAAATTTCCAAAATCGCCATTTTCAGTCTGTCGGATCCAGTGTAGAGGCTTTTTGCAGTCATAGAAGTCGCAGACCTTGACTAATCGAGCTGAAATCGTTTGTGGGTGTGTTTTCGACCACGCTGAGTTCAAATATCTCAAAAAAATTTAATTTCAAAAAATCTGATTTTTTCGATTTCTGGGGTACCATTGCCCCAAAAAGGCGATTTTGGCGATTTTTAAAGATTAAAGTTGACATAAAAAATTTTTCACGCGACAGAATTTCTTGCCATTTGGCATAAATGAGTACTCCTATAGGGACTCCTTCTATGCCAAATTACAGCCTTATAGCTCGCACCTGTAATAAAATTTTCCTTTCGTTAGCCAAAATTTTTTAAATTTTTGCCAAAACTTCAACTTTGAAGAGTAATCCCTTAGATGCAGATAAGATACAGACGTCTAGTATTTTTCTGCTGATAGTGGCACATGTGCCGAATCATATTTGCAAATGGCAACTTTGAAGCTAGGGTTTTGCAGCCAGCAGAGATTTTTAATTAATTATGTTGGTAGTTGTGAAAAACGAGGGGTCGGGCACATAAACCAGACGGCTGCACATGGCTGGAAGGCAGCTAAGATCTCAGTTCCCGATATTTTTTTGACCACACCCATGCTCTATATCTTCGCCGAAAAGTAGGCCAATCGGACAAAGTCGGGGCAAACTTTTAGTAGCCCCCCCCCTTAAGCAAGCAAGTTATAGTTTGGACACCAGCGTTACCTAAACTAATTTTGATTAGATCTTAACTAAGGTTTGATTAACTCAAACAGTTCTTCTAGTCCTACCTTCTTTTGTGTGTAAAGGAAGAAATGATTTAATAAGATTTAAGATACTTGAGTGTTTTCTAACAAACACTTAAACCGTAACTATGTTAGTATTCAACCATTTTTTAACAAAACTTATTTACCTGAGCTTGCTGATATTCCTTCATGCGTTTTTCAAAGTCTCTTTTGGCCTCCAAAACTTCCTCAGAGAGTGATATGATCTTGGATGAATACTCTGCCTCCAGCATTCGTTCCTTTTCAGCCAGGCGCTCACGAAACTCTTTGAAGGTTCCCACAACGTTGTGCTTCTGACGTTCATATTCGGCTACGGTGTCCTCTAGAGCCTAAAATGAAATGCCAAGATTTGTGTCAAAATTAAGAAATCTGACAATCTAACACTGTTAAACGTTCCCTCTTCAGGAGGTTTGCTGAAATATTTCAAAACCGGACGATGGCACAAAAAGCAGAAGAAAAACGGTGAAATGAAACTTAAAAATGTAAAACTCGATAAATTAAAGAAAAATGTAAATACATAGAGAACATCCGTTCCCTAGTCTTTTCGGCATGAATCGACATTTAAGTACAGCTAGACGGAGGCAGTTGTCTTCGCTATCGCACCTAACTTTCGTACACAGTTTTTTTGCGTAAAATACTGCGTATTTACGCAGTCGGGCTCAAAAATACGCAGTCAAAAACAAAAATATGCACCAAAATACGCAGCCGAAAAAAATTCGGTAGCAAGAATTTCCAGAGTGCTCTAAATTAATTTCTTGAGACAATTCAACGTAGTTTGGGCTCTGGCTTCTTCTGGAGGGCTCCGCCCCCCAGACCCCCACTTACCTCTTCACTTCTACATTGAGCTTCTAAGTACACGTATAAATATGTAATACATGCGTTGTTTTTGTTTCTGACATAGTAAACTAAAATCAAGAGTGCATAATTGCACTATATATTAGAAGAAGAGTAAGCCACTAGAGGGCTCCTCTTCTTGGCATTGCGTAACGGTGTTCCGACCACAATACGCGAATGTTCCCCCGTTTGGTGGGGGGGGGGGTAGCTCTCTTCGACACAGCATACCCCCCCTCCGTTTGGTGGGGGGGGGGGGTAGCAGAAAAGAGGTCCCCGTTTGGTGGGGGGGTAGCCAACAGCCAATCAGATTGCAGAGACCCCCTCCCCGTTTGGTGGGAGGGGGAATAGCAGAGGATTACGGTAGTTTTTGTTCTATTTGAAAAAGGGTCCCCGTTTGGTAGGGGGGTAGGCAAAAGAGGTCCCCGTTTGGGAGGGGGTCGCCAACAGCCAATCAGATTCAGCCAATTTCAGCCTGACTTGGCGACCCCCCCCAAACGGGGACCCCCTTCTGCCTACCCCCCCCACCAAACGGGGACCACTTTTGGCTACCCCCCACCAAACGGGGACCCCTTTTGCACACACCCCCACCAAACGGGGACCCCTTTTGCACACACCCCCACCAAACGGGGAGGGGGTATGCCTGTCGACCCCCCCACCAAACGGGGGAACATTCGCGTATTGTGGTCGGAGCACCGTTACGCAATGCCAAGAAGTGGAGCCCTCTAGTGGCTTACTCTTCTTCTAACATATAGTGCAATTATGCACTCTTACTAAAATCTTATCTGTTCTAAGACTCTATTTGTTCTATTCGTAAACTCTATTTGTTGTTCTATTCGTAAACTCTAGTTGTCTAACCAACAATCAACTTTACTATTAAATTGCTCCAGGCAAAGAATTCAAAGTTTTAAGAGCAAATTTAATCAAAAATTTAAAGTTTTCTCCAACTTCTGGGGGGCTGCGCCCCCAGACCCCCTGCCTATCTATTTCGCATCAAATATTCATAACTTTTACACCATAGTTCAATCGGCACGCAACGTAAAATGAAGCGAAGACCTTTAAGGTTGTTTAACAACTCTAAAAAACGAATAAATTCGACGCTAAATGCGTTTATAGCGTTTATAACGTTGAGAAGCGATTTTTTGTAATTTTACGCAGTCGAAAATAAAAATACGCACTCGAAAACAAAAAAAAGCAAAATTTACGCAGGTCCGATTTTCAAAAAACCCTGCTTTCGTACCCTGCGGAATGCTTCCTCCACATTAAAATTCAGTTTAAAAATGATGTAAAAGCAAAAAAACTCAATCCATAGAAAAGGCTTTTGTAAGCAGCAATAATTCTGATTTGCGACGTTCACTGGATATCCAGATATCCGATTTGAAAAATATAGCCGGATATCCGTTTACATTTCAGACAAAGTAAAGAAAAATTTTGACAAAATTTCAAACTTTTAAAGTATTTTTTAAAACGTTCTCTGGAAATGTATTTGTAACCAACATGGTAGAGTGGCTTCAAGGCAGAAATTGACAGATCACCAAAAATTTGACAGCAATAATTGAAATTGTAGCTGTGACGACAACGCAAAAATTTCTTGAACTTAAATTTGTAATAAACAGATAATCGGATCAAAAAATCCGGTGTCCAATTACCCATCATTAACTGATATCCGCAAAGTTGCCAGATATCCAGCACTTAGCACTTAGCAATGAGCATAAATTTACAGAAATAAAATGTAACTAATCTGTGATGTGAATGAACAGAAATTACCATCCATAACACCTACCTACATAATAACATTACTTCGCACCTAATCGTGCGTCTGCGATTAATATTTTTAATGCAAATTTTAAAACTATGAAGGGACAATCTGTATATACCTTTGGCTTCAAGAAACTGTAAGCCACTTTTAACTCCTTTCGACTCAAGGTAGACATTGAGCTTAGCGAAGTTGTACTGTCGTATTCAGGACTGCATTTACACTGAGGACAGTGCAAAGTACGATTTGAGGAACCAGTCACAATATCCATTTACATCATATTGAAGACAGCGATTGGAATAGTGTTTAAATTAACGCTGCCAGAACATTATGCAATTAATTGGCTGAATGCTGACAATATATACAATAAAATACTACTATTAGTTCTAAGATTAAATAGAGAATTTTAAAATGCTACACTTTGGGCATTAACATAGTGAAATCTTTTCGCGTACATATATTTGATGTGAAGCATTTTCTGTGTGGATAGCAATACGTAAC
>JASAND010023017.1:0-17538 GCA_030248195.1 Trissonchulus latispiculum
CCTGGGTAAACCAGAGGAGGATCACGGTCCAATAGGTGCCATGGATAGACGCGCCGCTAAACCATGCTTCACGCTGGAACCACTGATCAAACTGTTCATGTTGGAGATCCTCAACTCCACGTACAATCACCTGTGCCGGCAAACCCGGGCGAAAACCCCAAAACGTCTCGCCTGAGGCTTCGCCGTAGAGAGCCGCTGGATGACGCAACATATATTCGCGGAGTTCCTCCGACTGGTAGAAAGTATCCCAATGAATGCGGCACATAGTTCGCACCTGATAACCGCCCTGCCAAGAATCGACTGCAAAGGAATACGGTTCCACCTCTAGGCGGTGTCGCACCCCCAGCTTGATCTCAGTGCCCAGACGATTAGGGTCAAGGGTAATATAGCGTAGCGCCTCCGCATGACACGCGAAATCACTCTTCCGATATTGATAAATATATTCCAGCATAGGGAAAACAATCCCAGGTTCCTGCTCTGTACGCAGTCCCCCTTCGACGGTATGCATGTATGAATTCTTACAATGCTGGCGGAAATACGGAACCAAAAATTCCCGTGAAGCCACGGCACGAACACCCTGCATGGGTGGTTGATACCAGTACCAGAAGGCTCTCCGCACCGCTTCCATTCGGTCCAGTTCCTGGACCGCAGCACAATACACGTCTCGGAAACCTCGCGAAGCTGGACGGGAAAAGACATGCGCATAAGGTGTTAATTCCGGGACACATCGGCGGAGCAGCTCCGCGTGACCCCACACAGCGGAAGTTCACCACTTTAAAGATCTCAACCTCTGGCTCTGGGTCCTCATATGGGGAACGATCGATCTTTTTGAATTTCCAAGTTGCAATAAACCCGGAGCGATCTGTCGTACGTCGGTCGCCGGTCTCAAAATACTGATACATGTCCGGGTGATCTTCCCGGAACATCTGTTTCAATTGGTCTAAGAGTTCCATCGACATGGTCACCTGTGTCTGGCTCACATTGACAAACCATTGCAGGACCACCTGACGAAACGCGACTAATGCCGGGTGGGGTGTTTCTCTGCCCACGGCAACCGGGAGCTGCTGCCCCTGCCATCTGCCCCAGAAATCTTGCCAATAAACCGCTGGAGCCGGGGTTGCAAGATGGCCAACCTGTTCCGGGTATGGCTGGAGCAACTGGAATGGAGGGTAAACCGGCTCACTATGATCGTGTAGTACATTCTTACCAAACTGATCGCGTTTCGCGATAATGTGCTGCTCATGAAGAATTTCACGAAATGATGGAAAACTTCCTGCCGTTCGCTTGCGCTGAGCGTCTCTAACCTGTTCGTATGTAGCTGGAACTCCAAAAGGTGGCAATGGTTCCAATTTCCTCTTACGCGGTGGCTCCTCGGGGTAGACCCGGGCCTGGCGCTGTTGGCTGGATGACCGTGAGCGATAAGAACCATACCGATCGTCGTCGCGACGTCTATACTCCACCGGGGCGGATGCTGGTTTCCAATTGTACGACGCCCGCCAATACCCGCTAGTACCCGGTCGCTGATCGTCGGGAATCTGGGGTCCCTGGGCCATCGCCGTCCGTGGTGAGAAAACCGATCTATGCTCTCTTGAAGACGGTTCAGTAGGGCGCCCTCGGCCTTTGAACTGACTTGAGACTGGGTGGGCCGTAGCGGCCTCCATTCTTGGTAGCTAGTTGACGGTCGTTGATCTCTCTCGTCTCGTCTTTTTCTGTCCCTGGACCGAGAGTCATGTCCCAAGTGATCTCGACAGGTATGGTAGTCGGAACCACGTGAGTCCGACCGATCTCTCCTCTGATACCCTGCATCTCTAGATGCTGAAACACCATAATCATCACCCAAGGCTCCGCGACCGTCACGGTCTTGCGCCCATTTCTTAGGTGGTGGCCCTGCATAACCAGATGCCCGAGATGAGGTAGAACTATCCCGTCGTTCGTCCCGTCTAGAAGGTAAAGGTCCGGTCGGAGGCGCTCCGAACCGTTGTGGATATTTGGACGAGGCCGTGGTCACCGGCGTGAGACGAATCGTACCTTGAGATGTAACAGGTCGAAAAATTGGGACCGGTGGAATTGGTGGAGCCATCATGACCGGAGCAGAAGAAGGTGTAGTCGCTACCAACGCAGCCATATGCTGCGTCTGTGGTCGAGGAGCATAGTTAGTGCGCACACCCCATGGGACTGCAGCAGACAAGGGCATAGGCATGCCGGCGGCACGGGATCCCCGATAAATTTGGCCTCGCTGGTGCAGCGTAGGACCCGGCGGAATCATTAAAACGTCCAATTCGTCGCGAACTCGCTCGGCCTCCTGCTGGACTTCAGGAGACAGCACCAAAGGCATCGTCACCTGACTGAAGTATTCATCCCCTGGTATTAGAGGGTTGACCGTAGCAACTAGATGTAAAGGTGACATATGGACCACGTTATTGGCGTCGCGCCATATCATAACCTGACGGAACCACGGCAAACCCGGCATATAAGCCTCCACAACCTGCCAATGCACTGGCATCCCTTGTTCAATGGCGATCAGGTAAGCGGACGGGTCGAATCCCGCCGCTGTACGATCCAGCATAGGGGCCACAATAAATTGTCGAACCTGGGTTGTCCCAGTTCGGCGCGTCTCCGCTGTTTGACGTGTGTCCATCACTGCCACGTGTTCCGGTACTATGAATCTGTCATTAGGACCCGTAGGTTGTGGGTTAGGTGTCGGGGCCAGATGGTACATGGCCACAGGGTTGAAAATATGGCGTGAAGGTCCAATACGGCCGTTCGCCGTCAAATGAGTCAATGCCTGCACAAAATGACTGAACATAGGCCACACTTGAGGAGATATAGTTTCATAAATCGCCGGAGTCAATCCGACCTGATGCAAAACTTCTGCTGATGGCATCAATTGTAAAAGCGGCTGTTCCAGGCCACTTGGTTGTTGAATCTGTTGAACCTCCATAGGAGCAGCTCCTTGTGGGGCGGCCACGGCTGGGGCCGGCAGTCCCGAAGGTCCGGCAATAGGCGCCGACACTGTCACTGGGGCAGCTTGAATTCCTGGCGGAGCCGGAACTTGAGTTAGGCCTGGCGGTGCCGTCACGGCTGACGCCTTGGCTCGCTCCTCTCTCTGCACTATCCGCACCGCTTCCATTATGCTCGGGTCAACGTCCAGCAGGTCCATAGGGTCCTGGATGTGTGGGAAACACTTCATAAGTTCCCGCAGTTCTCGCTCCTCTTCAGATGAAACCGCCCGGTGTCTTTTAGGTGGTGTTGCTTCCGCTTCACGGGCTTGTTGGGAGGTAGAGGGCGTCACGCCCTCTTGCCGGTCCTGGCGCTCCTGTTGTCTTAAATACTCGTCCGGGATAGGTGGCATATATTCATGATCCGGATGTGCCCACACCGGACCCGGTTGGGGCCGCGGCTGCGCTTGAGTTCTCCTATACAGCTCTGCCGGATCTCTCCATGTTGGTAATGGCTTCGCGCCGAACCGGCTTTCAGCAGTCACTGCTGGCTGGCTACGAGATTTCGACGCGTCTGACTGTGAGTGGTCTCGCTGTTGCTGGCGAGACGTAGGTGGCGCAGACTGTTGATAATACCGTTTACTGGTATACACCCGTTGTGGAGGTCGAGATCTGGGAGGGGAATCTGGTAACTTCAGAAACTCTGGTGAAGTCAGCCGCTGCCTGGAATCACGTCGCGTGTCCCGTTGCTGACTGGTACCAGGCTGATTCAATGGCGGTGGGCGAGGGGGCCCCCGCTGTCTCGACACTGGTGGCTTATGTGGAACAATTTGCACCTCCTTGTGCCTACCGTCGCGGTCAGGCACCACCAAGGCAGCCGAGGCTGGAGTTTCGCCCTCCTCCGGGAAGCCTTCACCATCCGATGGGATGTAGTCCTGTACTCTCCGGGCTCCCGCCGCATTCAACTGTTCCACCAACTCCGCATTCGGTTGCAATTCCACCTGATCTTGTGGTCTGTCAGGATCCATAGCATGATATCTGCCATCTTGCGAAACCCTCACCCGACGCCAGTCGATGGCCGGTAGGACACGGGGCTGGAAGCGCCATCTGGTCCAAGCGCGCATAAAAACCAAAAACCTCTGATAGATCGCTTCCCGCAGCGGGTGGACCACGTTGATATCTTGCCCCATATGGAAGCTAAATGACCATAGTGGCCGCTGTCGCGGTAGGTCCGCATCAGGGACATCCTCTGTAGGTAGCAATCGTTGGTGAATCATCTGCTGGAATTGTTCCTGGTCCGGGGTCGGTCGACCCTGCAATGGAGTTACACCCCGTACGCCAGCATGCGGACCGTGACCTTTCCGTCGTTCGTGTTCCAGGGCTGCTTCCACTTCCGGTCCATAGGCATTATGCAGTGTAGACAACTGAGTCGCCAGTTCACTATCTCGTGCATCCAATAACTCCCGAACAAGGCGTAGTATATGGTAGGTGGCGTCCACATCAGCTAGTGCGTAGCGCACGTCCCCTTCATGAAGAACTACAGGAATACCCCGAGTACAACAGCGCTTCAGCTTTGGGTTAGGAACAGAACAAATACCCGCCATCCTTCGCAGGCCAGCTCCTGTGCTATTAATAAACCCGTAGCGGTCCCGCACATAGGGGTCCGGTGGTCGCAGATCGGTCTGATAATTCAAATCACGGTATTGACTAGATCGTCGTAGATTCCAAGCATGGATCCAATATTCCTGGACCTCAACCAGCCGGTGTTCCAGGCCCTGAAGGCCGTAGGCCCGAGCCAACCGTAAGGCATCAGCTTTTATATCCACAGAGCCCCAGCGGGCTTGTAAACTGGAATCTGTTAATAGCTCCAGTAGCTGGAGAATCGGTCCAAAATCCTTCAGCTGAGCTAAAATGTACGCTACCATGATCACAAAGGTCACCGGTCGACGGAACCCAGAGACTTGGCCTACAGGGCCCATGAACTGCAGCATGGTAATCGTTCCGTCCTGTGGGACTGCAAACTGGATGTCGTTACCCCCTTCTACGTCAAAAGCTACCAGGGGAGCTTCACCTAAGAGAGTGATCAAATCCGGTAAATAATAGAGAAAACGACCCAGTGAGTCGATCACGAAGGTATTCTCGTCGTCATTATCGTGTAAACGAATATCGGCGAAGTTCGGGCGAGGTGCCGGCAACCCCACCAATTGTTCGGTCAGCATAGCCCCCAAGGCTAAGGCTGCAGTTTCATACTCTTCCCCTAGTGCTTCAACGCCGAACTGACGATGGCGTAATAATGCGTCCGTATACACCTGTAAATGGACCTCGAGTCGCTCGTAGTCCTCCCGGCGGAATGGGTCCAGTCGGTCCAACTCCGTCGCTATAGGTCGAAGTCGCGGGACTGGAGGGACCACACCTGCTTGGGCCGGTGGGACCATGTAGCCCCCTGCGATGGCGGCCTTAGCCACAGCAGCAACTGCCTGATCAATATCCATCCCTTGTGGTTGGACCACTGCTGGGTCCGCGTCTCCCCGTACTTCCTCCAAAACACGGATTTCATCATCCTCTCCCTCAGCCGGCTGATTTTCCTCTGAGAACAAATCCTCTGACTCCTTCTCCTCATCTGACACGTCCTCATAGTCGGCGCCGGCCCGTGCTCTGGCGTCGCGCTCGAGCTGTGAGGAGGTTTCCTCCTTATCCGAAGTCTCCATCTGAGCTGGCGACGCGGCTTGTTGCTGCCCTTCCTGTTGTAAGGCCGACGAGGCCGCAAGTCCGAGAAGATTGAGCCCACCAGGAACCGTCGCGGTTCTGGTCAACGGGCCAGGATTTATCGTAGGGTCTAGCAGGCTCTGAATAGATCGGCTGGCACTAATTGCAGCCTGACTCGGGCCAGGCTGTGGTTCACTCACTGGAGGGGGCGGAGGAGTAGGCAGGATAGGCTGATCGCCGGGGTCGGACAATACTGATGCCGGACTGGGCAAGCCAGGAGTACCGGCTCGCTTCAAAAGGACTTTTATCTGTTGTGAATCCGCGTCAGCGGACCCCTGGTCGCCAGTAGGTACCTGTTGGTCTGGTTCGCCACCAACCATGCCAGTCGCTGGCAGATCTGAAGCACGTGTGGTGGAAATTCCTAATATGCCAGTGACGTCGAAATTCTGCTGTTGCTGGTCATCGCCGGACCCTGCGGTCGCCGCCGGTCGTTGACTCGGACCGGGCTGCTGATCCATTTCCTCCTCAGGAGGTTTCTCTTCCTCTGGTCTGTCCATAAGAGTCACAACGTCCCAAAATCGCTGATTGGGAATCGGGTATTCGTCCAAATCGTTGAGATCGCCGGGGTCTCTTGGAATAGGAGATTGTCTTTCAGGAAAGTCTTTCTGCACCCGGAAGGCGAACTGATTGCCCATAAACTAGGGCAGTCACAAGTGTCCAAGTTGGTTTGACAGGTTTCACGGAATTAAGCACAAGCAGTTAGTTAGTCGTCCGTTTCCAATTATGAGTGGTCCGAGCAAGAATAGTGACTAACGATTGTTCGTTGTCCAGAATACAGCAGGAAGCGTAATGTAGCAGATTAGATCACACTCAAATTAAATCTGAAAGTAGAAAAGCATCACACGGTTAACATGTGGTAAAGCAAGCGTTGGCCTATACTAATGACCCTAACTTCAGTGGACCAGGCAGATGAGCACAACAAGGTAGCCTTATTGTGACCATCCCGCAACCAAGTTCTGTAAGAAGAATCCCCATATGTTGGACATCATTTCAATAGTTTCCAGCAGACAGGCTCATATGCCCGGCCACTGAAATCCCCCAACCAAGCAATCAGGCAGCCACTAGAACCTAAAATAAGCCTCAGAAAAAAGTGCAAAAACTAACAGAAGGTGAAAGCATGATAGGTGTGATAGAAAAAGATAGAAAAGGGAAAAGAAAAACTACACACACAGGAGAGGGTGACCTACCTACAGTTAGCCTACGTAAAGGGAGAGAAAGAAAAGGCACTGCACACACACACACAGGTTAAAAGCATACATACACCCACACACTCAGTGTATACACCAATGCATACACTATATAAACTAGAAGATATGATAGGGCCCCCTTAGCAATTTACAACGAAAGACAATCCCTTTGAGTTAAAAGAAAACCCCCATAGGTAAATTTTAAAGTAAAAGTGAAAGAATCCCCGTATTAGGGTAGATAAGAGAGAAAAGAGAACCTATGGCTAGATTTTACAGCCATAAGTTAAGGAGTTAAAGAGAAAATTAAAAGAAGAAAAACCCCACTTTACACCGAAAACAAGAAATCATAAGAGAGGCCCTTAAAGAAAATTTAAACCCCACCCTACTTAAGGGATTATGCAACACAAATAATGCAAACACCGACTGTTATTAATAAAATCCTAGGTAATACCAAAATAGGAATTCCTTAAAAGAGAATTAACACGCAATAACTGTACAATCACAAGGGCCCTTGTGTTACGCAAGGCCGATTAAAGAAACTAGTGCTGCAATTTACGTACACTGTAGGTTGAATGCCTACAATGTTACTACTGGCAATTTGACTGGGGCATCTTGAAAAGGCTTCAACCTGTTGATGTTAACCACCACCGGGTCGCTTAACCCGTTAGTGCGAGCAATACGATACCGAAAATTAACCTGACCGGGGTTCAAGCGTTGTTTGCCTACCGGGTAATTCATACTTGGAATAATTTACCTCAAAGAGTAGTTGATGTCGACACCTTATTTTCCTTTAAAAGAGCATTAAAGGAAACCATGTTTGATGTTAGGCATAATACATAATGTTGCACTATTCTTTACTTTGTTCTTTTGCTTGTTAAATTCTTAATAATAAATAATAATAATATATGCCACACTGCTCTAACCCCTCCGGTGCGACCTGGGGGTGACCTAGAGTTGGCGGAAAAAACCCATCGGCGGAAAAAATCCACTTTTCAAAATTGAATATTTTTCTAACCGTTAGCAGGAAAGGTCAAACTAATACAAAAATTTGTTTAATAGAGCTATAGATTAAATCGGTTTAGGTTTTACCTGGGTTCGTTCTGTTGTGGGTGCTCGGGGTCGAAATCGGACATGGCGCCATTTCAATCCAAAATTTCAATTTTGACCAAAAATGCTTATTTTTGCAGTAAAATGGATCTAGTTTGGCTCTAAATACAAGAAAAACGCGTTTTCTACACCATAGGATGCTTAAACTGGCGAAAATAAACAATTTTTTAAAATTTCCAAAATTTGCCTATGTTTACGTGTTAAACATGCAAAATTTTTAAAATTCAATTTTTTCTGAAATTTTTCAAAAATATTGGTATTTATCGATGTAGACCTACTAAAAACAACCCGCTCTTTCGAATGGCACCGTCAAAATTGTTCTGGCACGCTTCCAGCAAAAAATCCGGGTGGGTTTTTCCCGTCGATGGGTTTTTCCCGCCCGACACGGAAAACTTTAATTTCTCCATAATGACAGGGCCTAGAGAGACAAACTATACCTCATTCCAAAGCTTAGGGCAAACCCTAATTAAATATAGTATCAAAGTCGTGCTAGCCCAAACCAGTCGAAAGTTCTGGTCCAAGAAAGAAAAAGTGGGGTTTTTTCCCGCTTGACTATACGTCTTATAGGCACAAAATATTGGAACTATATCTGAACGCTGAGCGGATAATGGTTTATTTTACAGGTTCTACACATGTGACATTGAAGTACGTAGCTTTTGCCTGTCATCTCCTTGTAAACTAAGGACATCTAACACCTACGCGACCGTCGCTTTTGAGCCGTGCTTGGCCTTTTATATTTAATCATGCGTATTCATTCCGTGCTACTTTCAAAGCTAGCGTACGTAGGTGGAAAAAACCGAGGCCATGTGCTAAACATTACCCCGGAGACTTGTGTCTGTCTTATATGCCATTTATATAATTCATATTGTTCAAAATGAATTAATTTTGTTCTGTTTTTTGACTATGCATATACTTATATAGCTAAGTATATACTTAATTAATACGTACGTTATTTTACACTAACAATACGTATATATATACCGGCTATTTGTTGCCTCTGATTGTTTATATATGCTTTTGTTTGTTTAGGTATTATGACACGTGATGAGAAGTCTTTCATTGAGAACACAATCAGTCCGCACGGGACCTATTTCCAGCCCGGCGTCTGGTTTGGTAATCTGGCTATGCAGGCCCGGAAGGAGGGACGAATTCATGATGACATTCATTTGAAGGCAATTATTGATGTACGTACCTGTATATGGATATATAATATATACCTACCTGTGTACAGATATATGAATCAGTGGCGTATCGTGGAGGGTCCGGACCCCCCCTTTTTTGGAGATTTTTTGAAATTTTTAGCCATTTTTGGGCAAAATTCAGGCCTTTTCGTAAAAATTTGGGTTGGACCCCCCACCCCTTTTCGTGCTGGACCCTCTCCTTTTCAAAATCCTGGATGCGCCCCTGAATTTTATTAACAATTGAATGTATATAATCCAGTAAACTAAAACGAATTTAAGCAGATTGTTATACGTAATTTCTTGAAAATTATCATTTATGCGTTTAAAATAATATGTGCTATTGTGAGGTTCTGCAGCAGTTGTACTAATATAGTCTTTTAATTTCTGAAGTAACGTACGTATATATAACTTTTTGACGAAAGTAGATCTTTCTTACAGGAAATGCTGGCGTTTCGTGGTAATTGTGGAATGTTATTCAGTTATGACTGGATCAGCCTTCCCTTAGTTTATACTCAGGTAAGTTGGACTATATGATGGACCTTTTAGTTTATTTATTTTTCTAAGAAATAATTGTTATCAATGCTACCCTGTTGACAGGCGCACCTTTTTCGGCTGTGCCCAGCAGTATCCCAAAGCCACCTAGTTGTGTGCAAGGCTACGCTCAGAGGAAGGGAGTCTCAGGATTCTAGACCGTTTGGAGTTTTTGAAACATTTAATTTTTCAGAAGAAGTGAGCATCTAATAATTTAATAATTTAATTCTTGTTCCGCAGTTTTTTCCCCGAATATTTTAAGCGCTAAAAGGCTCCTCCAACAGCGCAGACAAAACATTAGCTACGTGCGTAGTGAAGTCCGTAACTTTTCTTGCTAGCATGTTTTGATGCTTATGTGGAGCTTTGAAGCTTAACAGCTTCTGTTGTAGTTGATTAAAATTGCTGCTTTCTGGCCATTTTGTAGGAGTCCCTGCTCTAATTTTTGGGATTGTGTTTTTGCTAAATACTTTGGTCCCCATGTCCTTCCATAATGTCTATTTTAGAAGGCTGAGGTTATTACGTATTTGTATCCTTAGTCTGCTAATTTCTTGATTGGATCCTGATGTTTCCTTTTCCTTCAAACCTTCAAATGAATATATATGCACAAACAAGAGAAAAAAGAAAGTGGCTGAGGTGGGGATCGAACACACATTCTTCGGTTTGGAGTGTCGAGTCGACGCTCTACTGATTGAATCATTCTCCAGAGTAATTTACACTACGGGCACACATTATTCCTCCATAACATTTCTAAGTCATGGGCCCCACCAGTCGGCGAGACCCTGTAGATTCTTCTCCGATACCGAGACATAATATTTACCATTTTTGCCCAAAAATTTTCCTTTTTGAACGACTTTTTTATGAAACTTTCACTACGCATATTTTAGATTAGAAATGTTTCAGTCTAGCCAGTTACAAATATATACGCCCCCTCCCATTATCGATGTAGCCCCGCAACCCCCCACCCCCCCCCCGCTTCCCAAAATAGCCTTGAAATATGCCTAGTGTATTTTGTTGTACAGGTTGTGACCATTGCCGTCTATTCCTTTTTTGTGGCCTGTCTGATGGGTCGACAGTTCCTGTACAGTCAGGACATTTCCTTTCGCAGTAACAGTACGGATCATGTGGGCATCGGTCTGGAGAGTGAGAGCGGCGGAGTGGGAACCCTGGACGAATATGTGCCTGTCTTTACACTGACTCAATTCTTTTTCTACCTAGGCTGGCTCAAGGTATATATATATATATATATACGTTTGTTGTTGTTTGGGGAGCAAATGAATGCTACCTAAAACAATTTTTCGTATCTTGCTTTATATTTTTCCAAATTTACCTCTATCTCTCTATGTACCTACACTGGGATCTGTGTGGATTGATTGCTTTTATGAAACTTGAAACTGGAAGCTGATCCGTTGTAGGTATAGATTTGCTGTAGAGCGTGAAAGCCGCAAAATTGTGCGCATACATTATATAGATACACACGTTACATAATATGTGCTTACTTAGGTATTGTATATATGTATGTATGTATGTATGTACGTATGTGCATCTAATAATTTTAAAGTTCTGTTTATCACATTGCTTTGTTTGTAGACAGCTGAAGAGCTGATTAATCCTCTGGGAGAAGACGACGATGACTTTGAGCTTAATTACCTTATTGATAGAAATGTTCAGGTATAGGTGTAATCAAGAGTACATAATAGATAAGAGTAAGAAACTCTTACGCTAGCATGTACTAATCATGTAAGGTACGCTCGGTTCATTAACTCGGGACCCCCCGTAACTTCCGGGGGGGGGGGGGTCCCACTTTGCACTAAATACACGCTTTCATATAAGCGTGTGTGTGCTCGCTGATTGGCCCAGTAGCCTAAGGCTTATGGTAGGCAATATATTAGTTATTTTAATTAATTAATTATAACTTTAATTAGGTTAATGCAATTAAAAAACTAATTCGACAACTTTGTAGCATTTTTTCGCTCTTTCCAATGATGTAAAAATTGTTACACGTTACATTCCTTCGAATTTTTGTATTATGCAACAGTTTTTATATCATTGGAAAGAGCAGAAAAAATACTACAAAGTTGTCGAATTAGTTTTTTAATTGCATTAACCGAATTAAAGTTATAATTAATTAATTAAAATAACTAATAAATTATCTACCATAAGCCTTAGGCTAATGGACCAATCAGCGAGCACACACGCTTATATGAAAGTGTGTATTTAGTGCAAAGTGGGACCCCCCCCCCGGAAGTTACGGGGGGGGGGGGTCCCGAGTTAATGAACCGAGCATACCTTACGTGATTAGTACATGCTAGCGTAAGAGTTTCTTACTCTTATCTATTATGTACTCTTGGCGTAATACATTTTCTGGAGTAACAAATGGGATGCTCTGGCGTTCGGCACTGAATAGTCTACTAATGCGTCTAATTTGTTTAATTAACTAAACAATAGCGAAGTCTTAGCTTAGTGAAAGCAGATAGTTAAAACGCCACATGTAAACAGACAGTTTAATGGCGAGTGGGGGAATTGCCGTTTTTATTACGTAGTTTGTTTTAAACGGTCAGCAAATTAGCTAAAGAATTGATGATAAATTTTTCTACCATTTTAGTTTCTTCCTATTAGAGTTGTGATGCAGCTTTTTGTTCTGTGTTTAGATATCCTTTCTGATAGTTGATGATTTGCACAATAAGTATCCCAAGATTGAGCGGGACGCGTACTGGGACGAGCCGGAGCCAGATCTGCCCTATACGGAGGCTGCGGCCGATACACAGACTCAGCCCTATCTAGGCAGTGTATTTGATGTTAGGTATGTCTTATGTCGTACTAGAAATAAGCATTTATAGTTTACGCTCAAATTTTTGGGCATACCTACCTATGTATTACCGAGTGTGCCACAGCCGATGGATACGGTTTTACACTTTTGTAGAGGTTGGAATTAGCTGTGTAATTGTGTTTATGGGGACAGACAAAGTTGGATGAAGCTTGCTGCTGAATAGCATTGTGCAAATTTTTAATTGTTGAAAATGGTTCTGAAGCTAATAACAGTTTTCAGCATTGACGTGATAAAGTCTGTCCAAAACATGTAGAAAGTGAATTTGTTTTCTTTATATCTGGAAAGCTGACAGCGTTTCAAGATAGCTATCATAAAGTATTTATTTTCTGAACCGGTGTGGTGAGATCTTTCTCCTCATTCTGTCCACCTAGTGCTTAGACTGCTTTTTAGCAGGTTGCCAGTTTGTCTGCATTTATTTCTATTTAATTTGTGTCTTTTTTCAGAATTGATACTGGCACAAAGTGGCAGATCACAGCCATCAAGGAGGAACAGTCCACTGAAGTGTCGCCTTATCACGGGGCCGGGTCAGCAGGCGGCAGTCGGCCCCGGCTAGACTCACGCTGCTCTGCTAATTCGAAGGGCAGCGGGCCCGGCAGTCCGCGCGTCGGCGGCCTCATGCGGCGCCTCCTCTCGGAGCAGACGCGCGTCTCCCGTATTGACTCCATCAGCAGTATCAACTCTCGACCCAGTCGAAAGATTTCCCGCTTCCTGTATCGGCATCTGCCCAGTTCCTACTTTGGCTCCCGTCATGGAAGCTGTGGCGGAGCCGGATCCATCAGCAGTGGTCTGAATACGCCCAGCGGAATTCTGCCACCGTCCACGACCACAGAGAACATTATCAACCTGCTGGCTGAACGGTCTTCTGGCTCTATGGACTACAGCACCAGTGCCATGCCACCGCCCGGTGGTACCCTCCTGTTTTCGGATGGAAGAGGTCAGCCACCGGAGAGACCCTTTGGCGGTCTGTCCCCGGAAACGGCTCCACCCATAAATCCCGGCTTTTTGTGGAGTGGGATCGGTGGTGGTGGTGGAGGTTTCTTTAGACGTCAGTTCAGTGAACCCTCTGCCCAGCATTCAAGATCAGAGGGGGCTGGCTATGGAAACGGGGGGCCCTCGGTTTCCCAGCCCTATCAACCGCCCCAGATGTTTAGCCCCCCAGTTTGGGCCGGTCCGTCATCTGCCCAAAGCCCTGCCCTGGGCAAGGCTCCGACCCCATCTACCCCCAAATCCCTACTCCTGACCAATACAACGGCAACAGTGACTGCTCCACAACAGACTGCTGGGGCTGGTACGCCGGGGGCACTGCGGACGCCTCGGGGCAGTCCAGCTGTGCCGCCGCGCAACAGCCCGTCTCAGTCGCTCAAGGATGCCCATCTGGGCACTGGGTTTGACCAGCTGACCAATGTGGACGAAGAGGACGATGAAGAGCTGCTGGCAGCGAAATCTCGCAATCAATCAGCTGCTGATCTGCTCAGCTCTGCCGCACCTGCTGCAACTGGACAACAGCTGGCCACTGAGATGGCTGACAGTCTGACAGATGTTTTGATGGCGACCACAGATGATGGTGGTGGTGGGGATTCGAACGATAGCGATTCCAGAATGGGGAAGCCGAATGAGTCTAGCGGAATTGTCTGTAGAGATCTGGACGGTCGCCACCAGGAGGAGGAGGAGGGAGCAGGTGGTGGTGGTGGGGATGTGAGCAGTGGAGGTGGCGGTTTTAGTGATGATAATTCTGAAGAACAGCTGGGCGGATCCGTGGGTAGTCGGGCTAATCTGATACCGTCCTCTTCGTCGAAACGATGGGATGGGGACTGTCGGAGAGCGGACTGTTGATGTGATTTTTTTGGTTGGGGAAGGATGGGAAGATTTAAATTAATGGTTCCGGGATTTGGATGGTTGGATTTTTGGTATATCCTTATTAATCAGCTGTTTTTGTGGCCCCTGAAATTTTTGGAGTTTATCTATCCTGTTCTATCCCGTATTCTTTGATGGATAAAGTTATCACTGTTTTGTTTAGAGAATAATTATTCTAGATGACTATTTACTTATATTTAGGTAGGTTCGAATTTCCTTGCTTGTTTATTCTGCCTGTGATGTGTCTTTTATTTGAGTTTTTAACTTTTACCTTTAGTTTATTCGAGTTCAGTTGTCTGGTGAAACTTAGCAATGATTTCTGTTTGTGTTCTTTTTATTTTGTACAATTGTAGCTATTTACGTATACGTATATAGATTGTCTATGCATTACTGAGAGTGCATAATCTTTTTATTCTGATAGATATTTTGCTTTAATTTTTAGCATGACAAAATACTACGTACAGTTTGGTCTGTGTAACATTTGTTGAGTTGGGCGGGAGCAGTTTTTGAAAATAGTTTCCTTTCGCAGAAAGTTTTGTGTAATCTTTTATTTCTGTGTTCGTTTTGCGTACTTTGCGTTCAGTCTCTGACAAGACAGCAAAATATGTGTATAAATAGGGGAGGCCCAAGACTATGTAACTCTAAATTTGCAGTTGTGTATATACTCTTTGTTTGCTTACATGTTGCATCGTTGTTGTGAGCATAATATATTATTCCATTCGCGTCACGAAGATTTATATATTTATACCTGCCAGTTTGCTGCTTTTCTATAAAAAACTGTTTATTTTGATGTTTTGAGCGCTTTTGCCTTTGTGTGACGATTAGAATTTAACAAATGTCGGCAACATTGTCTTACGTAAGAAACATATTTCTGGTGAGAACAAGTTTTGCTGGGAAGCATTGAATTATTGTGAATTTTAAGTCATAGCTATAGCCATAGCTTACCTACATAATATATAAGTATTTCAACATAGCTTTTACATGCACATTGCTCATTATTGCATAATTTACTGTTAATGGTTCACGTTTAATTTTTATATTTTTCTTCTCTAACCCAAGTTTTCGGGAGGGATACTCAGAACAGTGCTAGTGAGCTGAGCTCATTTGTTGTCATTAAGCTATTTAATCGTTCGTTTAACATTTAGAATTTTTAAATTGAAATGAGCTTTAAATTGAAGCTCAAAATAATTTGAGTTAGCTTATTGTTTTAGCTAGCAGCTATGTAACTAATTGTTGCACTTCAACTTGAGCTAACTATTTCAATACTCAACTGTCGTCTTTTGGCAACTTCTTATAATTTGTCGTTTTTGTTTAACTTGTGGTATATATTTCCTTACCTTCGCTTTTCTGGTCATTCTTAATCTTAACAGTGTATATATATCTTTCCCAAAAATCTGCCGAATTGTTTACCGTATGTATGTAAAGATGTATGTATTATTGTGGCAATACTGACCACAACTTTTTTGGATGATAATGTTGTGCTCTGGATGTTACTAAAATTTCAAGCTAAGCAGTATGTAAGCCCTTGAGACAAGATAATCGTGGCATCCTACACACTACAGTATGATTATTAAATATAACATTTTCACATACGATTACTAACTATTTCTAGCTCAAAACTGGTCACCTTTGCGTCAAAGTTTTGCGAGCTCTCCTTTTTTTAGTTTTAGGGAGTTTCAGAGTATTCTGCATAGGCCCGTTGTGAGGTGAGATCAGTGAGCTGTTGTAGAGCCGGTCCTTTTCTTACGTTAATGCAGGCAGAAAAATCTGTTTGTTCAAGAGTTTATAATAGAAAGAGTAAGACACTCAGCGCTTTTGCAATATGCTCGAAACTTTATGTCCGAAATCTCGGGAGGCTTCACAACGTGTGAACATGCTACGCTGAGATTTTTCAGAAATGGAAGTTTTCGACTAATTAAATACTATAACTTGAGCTAGGAAATTCATGCTGCAATAATTTTTATATCATTACGTTACGTAGGACGAGTTTTTTTAACGATATAAAAATTCGTAGTTCGGATCAGGCAACCGCTTACAAATCCAGCAGCAACGTAAGATATTTTGAGGAAGAATTGATGAAATTCCCTTGCATTTTCGTGGAACAGCTGTTTTAGTACCAGATTATGAGAGATTGTCTCAACCGAACTATACAATTTTTATATCGTTAAAAGACCACGTTCTCGCTAACATAATATATATTCTCGTTAACATAATATATAAATTATTGCTGTACGACTTCCCTAGCTCATGTCAAAGTATTTAATTTGTCGAAAACGGCTGTTTTTGGAAAATATCAGCGTGCCACGTTTACACGTTGAGAAGCCCCTCCGCCAAGATTTCGGCACGTAATGTTTCGAGCACATTGCAAGCATAATACATTAGGAAGCGCTGAGTGTCTTACTCTTCCTATTATAAACTCCTGGGATTTGTTTCACTATGTCTATCTATGTCTGTTACAATTTTTAATTTTCTCGGTGGTTTTGTTTCCTATGTATGTATGTACACTTCAAGGCGAGCTTTCTGATGTCGTATTTCCTCTGTTGTGTTTTGTGCTCGGACTGTTTCTTGTGTGCCAGGCCATCCGTTTGCGTTTCAGTCAGCGTTAGCCATGCCGCTTTCGAAGGTGCTATAACTCTGTAGGTATGCGTCTGTGTTCTTTTGTTTCCTGTTATACCGTATATATGTATTTTTCTGTGTAATTTGCGAGGTTAGGTATATAATATGTCGTGTTTAACTTTAATCTAACGTGTACAAATTTAATGTAAAATGTTATTTTTGATTTTTAATTTTGTCAAATGTGCAAAAGAGAGCGATTATGTTTTTGTTTCCCCCTCTTGCTCTGTTCTGTTATATTTTTGTGTTATACAGTTTACTTACATGTATATGGTCCCTGTGTGTTTTTGTGGTTCTTACTTTTCTGTGTATTAAAGATTAGAGTTAGCTTTCATATTTAAAATTGCTACTATCTGGACTCCTTAGGTATGAATAATAACAAGTAACCCCTAAAAGGGGAATAATTTCGCCACGGTGCGTGATCGTGCAATTTGGTTATCTCATCAATACATAATCAAAGTCAGGAGAAAAGTAGTTTTCAGTGCTGATGGCTTACAGCCTCTATAGCTCGATATCTGTCTATCTTGTACGCT
>JASAND010023018.1:0-32181 GCA_030248195.1 Trissonchulus latispiculum
TACTCGTCGTGTAGATTCCAACGATACCAAACTTGCCGAGTTTCGTTCAGTATTGAGCTGGCACGGTGCTCGAACGGGTCTCAGCGGCCGCGCAGCGCCTTTTACACCCATATTATAGGGGTCGCTCTCGCGCCCCCCTATAATATATATATATATATATATATATATATATATATATATATATATATATATATATATATATATATATATATATATATATATATATATATATATGTTCTGTTCTGTATTTTGTGCTGTTGCAGGAATATTCTCAGGAATTCAATGTTTCGGGTGCTGTGCGTGAACTGCTTGGCTATGTCATTAAGTATAAACAGTCTGTAAGTTCCACAATTCTGTTTAGTTTGTCTGAGTTCGATAATACTTCTAATCTAAAATTCCAATGTTCAGCTTCTTAGACGTTACTGCAATCAATCAAATTGTGAAATTCTTTATGCTTGAGACTAAACTAAACCTACATACATGCTCCAAACGTGTCGGGTTTTCTTTTTTTTTGTAACTTCTGTTATTTTACGGTTTTCATGTCGCTTTTTTTCTGGTTTTTTTCCAGGTGATTGAGGTGCTAACGGTGGATTCGACGGCCAGAAAGTATCGTCTGGCCGAAAAGCTGAACAATGTTCTCAATGTGATGGCTCAGAAACCCTAGTGAGACTCATTTTTGACGCCCCCCCCCAATCTACACCTGGTGCCCCATTTTTGCCATTTTGACATATCCCGTATCGGCCCTTCCGTCGTTTTCAGTTGGCTCAATTTGAACAATCTTCCCTTCCCCCCCCCGTCCACCTATTAGAATAATCCAGTGTTGTTGTTGTTGTTGTGATTTCTGTTCCACAAAATATGCCTGATTCTTTCTCAAGCTTTCTCGAACAATTTGATCTTGTTGTAATTGTTTGCTTGTGTATTTCTATTGTTTGGCTTTTTTGTGAGATTTTGTGGTTGGGGAAGTTTCAGTGGGAGGAGGGGGGTTGGGAGTTGTTGTATTGTTTCTGTGATAATATGCGAGGTTTGCTTGTCTTTTGTAGTTCAAATTTATTCTGCAAAACGTTGTTTTTTTATTTTGCAAACTTCTATACGAAAAATTTCACATTTTTTGCGTTGCCGAAAAGGTGCATTTATATATTTACTATAGTAGTGTAGTGTTTTGTTGAGTTATTTTGGCCAAAGAGCTTTATGCTTTTACTTTTGTATTGTATGTGTGTATGTTTCGCTTATGTGGGATGATGGTTAAATAATTGTAGAACGAAGAATCACATAGTGGAGAATTGCTCTATTTTTAATTTTAATTAAAAATTGAATTTTTCCCTCTTGCTTGGAATTCAACTTAGCTTAGTGGTCTAAAACACCTGCTGAGACACTATAGTGCTTGTGTTCGATTTCCTTCACAACAAAATATTTGTTTAATTTTTGAATTTTGATTAATTTAATTTTTTAATTTAAAAAAATTTAATTTGCGCCTTATGTTTTGACAGTGGGATACGTTTTATAAAAGTCATTTGTTTTTGACCCTCCGTGTTATACTTTTGTACTACTATATAATTGTTTCAGGGACGCTGATGACCTTAAGCCTTGCTTATTTCCTTTTTTATTGTTTCGATGGTCGTAGATGGTTTTTTGTAAAATTGTTCTATTTTGCTGGATGGGAGTTATAAAAATTATGTCATTTCGAACTTGTTCTTTCAGCAAAATTTCTGTTTCAGATTTGAATTTGTTTGATTTTTGTATCACTATCATGTTCGAGAATTGTTTTTGTTTTGTATTATGATTCCTTCAGTGTAAATTCCTAATTATAATACTTTGTTATTTTTGTTTCTTTGCATTTATTGTTTTGCAATGACTCGTGGAAGTTACGATTTTTGACTAGTCTTTTGTTTTTCCGGAGATAGTAGTGTTACATAATTATTATCATAATTGTTTTGTATCTACATATTGTGTCGTTAGCATTGAGTAGAGAGATTATATTAGATTTTAATTTTACTGAAGAAATTTTTAAGTTTTTCTGAATTTCTCTGCTCAATTCTGACTCTTGCTACGAAGAAAGTATTTTTTGTGTGTAATTGTGTCAGAATGTGTACAGTTTTTGTATGATTACAATGGTAAAGTGTCAAATGTGACAGTAAATTTCTTCTTGCTTTTCCTCTTGTTGAGCATATAGTTGGTTAGGTTAGATAAAGTCCGGTTTATACGTATCCGTTTGAGATACGTAGACTCAATTGTTGTCCGTTTGTCCGTATGAGGGTGTGCTTTTTGGCGTAAGAAAAGTTGAGCAGTATTCAGCATTTTCCCAAACGGACAAGTATAAGTCAGACTTAAGACTGGTTCACTCGCATGCAAAATTAGATCGGGAGTTTCTAAAGCTCTAGGTGTTACTGAAAGGATATTCTAAACCCAAAATGAAAATTTTTAGAGAATCTTCGTATAGGATAACCGAGGACAATGTCAAAAAGTTGATGTATCTTCATGTCTTGCACAATAATGTATGTAGAAAACTGTGATCCAGTGATGGAACATGGTCACTTAGGCTTGACCCGGTGACCCGGTTGAGCCCTGACCCGGTGACCCGGTTTCCAGAAAATTCCAAAATCTGCAAAAAATCATGAGTTGGCAAAACCAATAATTTATCCGTCTGCGAAATTTTGAGAAATCAGTCCATGTAATGGTGAAAAGTATAAAAAGCGCGGTCCAAAAACACGGAGAGTTTTTAAAAATTGGTTATTATTTTGTATTGAGCAAGTATCTATTTTGGTTGCGAAAATAATCTGCACAACATGGTACTAAATAGTAGTGCTCGGAACGGTTCCACTGGAACCGGTAGAACCGGAACCGGAACCGGAAGGATTTTTAGAACCGGAACCGGAACCGGTAGCATTTGGAACCGGACCGGTTCCAGTGTAATTTGTCTCAGATGATTTGAAAAATGTATCCAAAAATTAAGTTTTCGCCTGCAAATTTTCAAAATTTTTCTAGCTTTTAAATAACACTTTCAGTCTGGAAATTCTGAAAATTTTTCTAGCTTTTGAATGCAGTCTTTTGAAAGTTTTCCAAAACCTATTATACGGCATTATTTTTTTAACAAGTAAGAGTTTTAACTTTTTCTCGCATGTTGGTAAGACATGCAATTACTTTTTGAGCTGATGATTCCTTTTTGGAGTAACCAACTTTGAAGCATTAATAATAATTGTTTACTTGGAGCAAGGTCAGTTTCTTGTGCATTTTATTGTGCACATGCACACTTTTTCCAAGCTGCACACTTGAATTTAATAATGCACACTTAAATGCACAGTCAAATTATACTTCCGCTAACCACAAAGTGTCCTAAAAAATGTCGAAAGTGCTTCAAATTTTAAAAAAAGCTCTAGCTTTTAGCTGGGGGCTGCCGCCCCCAGACCCCTGCATCTTCATCCTATTGTGGAAATTTCCTTGTTTGCAAGTTTGAACTTCGGAACGAATATGCAAATTAGAAATTCGGTATTTCCGTAATATGCAAATTAGTTATGACAATATTTAAGGGAAAGAAGTTTCGTCATTTTCGGTCACTTTCGAATGAATCAAAATTGGATCAAAATTGAAGAAGCCGATGACGTCAAGGTTAGAGGTTGGTTATGGGGGGTTTGGGATAAATTATATCGTACACGGTCAGTTTTGTTCTTTGTTTGTATGAAAATATGATGTCCTTGAAATAAACTTACTTTTGTTTGAATTTATTTCTGTAGCTTCAAAATCACACACTCACACGAACTTAGCAATCTTTACTCTTTTAACCAAATTTTCATACTATTTTTCGATCAGAGCAACGTCGCAAGGACCTTACTTCTGTTCAATTCTTTCTTGTTTACAAAAGCCACTAATTAATTATTGAAGTATTTTGGCTGTGGGTTGTATTTATATGGTTCCGTCCAGTTATGGCACTAAAAACGGTGCAGTTATGGCACTAAGATCTGTTATGGCACTAGTTCAGTTATGGCACTAACTAGTACTGTTATGGCACTCCCTGGTCCATTTCTGGCACTCAAAAGATCTGTTATGGCACTCAGCAGTCTTGTTATGGCACTAGTAAGATCTGTTATGGCACTCGCAAGATCGGTTATGGCACTCGTCTATATTACTTTCAGTTAATTAGTCAGTTAATTTTAATTTTTTACATTTAGCATCAAATTTCTTGACAAATGATTTTGACAGGTTCACACAACAACAACGACAAAGCAACAACAAGGACAAAGCAACAACAACGGTAAAGCAACAGATTAGGAGCAGTATCCGTTCTTTGTTCTCTGGCTACACCAAAGTGCTGCTTTAAACCCTGATTTGCTGATTTCGCCGATCAGCGATATCGTTGTTTAGCTGCTGAAACTCAACGCAAAAAACTGGCAATCTGGGATTGGGCCTGTTATTAAATTTGGTTCTAAGGCTGTTGTTGTAGCCTTCGGCGTGGTTAATGGTGCGTGGACCGTCATTGGCAAAGTGACTAGCCCACTGGATCTTATCTGGCACCATCCATGTTCTGGCAAAACACTGAGCAAATCTGGCAAGGTTGGCATCTGTGGCGATGTCTCCTGTGATTGGAGGTTGTCTGAAAATGTTATGAAAAGCAGGAAGAACCAGTTCGGGAGGCAATAGAGGAAGCGCCGTCAACCGCCGGATCCATGTCTTCACTGGAGCAAACTGAGGAGCATCAAATTGGCCTCTTTGCTCATAGACTTGCTCCAAGCCCTTCTGCTGAACGTTCCGCTGAATGGCCTGGGAATAATGGAAGATTCATCCTTTCACACGATTTACCACGCTGTCCCAAATTATCATATCTTTACCATATTTGGACTTCCCATAAACGGCAGATCCAAAAGCTGCCATAATAAATAGTTAAATCCCGGAAAACTAAACAAGCAAACAACAAAACAAAATCAAAAACTTTGAAATTACACAGCTAAAATTATTTACTTAAGTAAATAATAAAAAAGGTTTAACGTTTGGTTAGTCTAACTTGAAAAGCCTAGTTTCATCTAAATTTTTTAATTAAAAATTAAGCAAAACGATGTTATAGTTTTGGCGAAAAAACTAAATATGAATATCTACAGTAAGACAGTGAAGAAAGGAGTAAGTTTCAAAACTTTAAAAACATAGAAGATAGATACTGATACTCTCTGTTCAAATAATTTAAATCTAAGACAGAAACAGAAAAGGTACATTTGCACAACTTAACTGCAAATTGTACATAACTCAAATACTGAGCCATTGTATACAATACACTTAATTTTGTACGAAAACGACTTATTGTCTCCTTTGTTGGTATCAATGAACTTTATCAGTGCCATAAATGGACGTTACAAACCTCAGGAATGCCATAACAGAACACGAGAGTGCCATAACAGAACTCCAAGAGTGCCATAACAGAACTGAAATTTAGTGCCATAACTGGACCGTGCCATAACCGGAATTGACCATTTATATACTTATATATGTCCCTTCATTGTCAGAAATAAACGACTGGATTAAGCCAATTTCTCTTCAAGTATTTCTTCACATTTTTCCTTTACAACGGTTCGACGCGTACAATGCTAGCTCTCTCACTGCCGTTTGTTAATCTGTTAAAACGAGTCAAGAAATTGTTCAGAAAAATTTTTTAAAATGCAACATTTTTTCCAAAATTTGTTTCCAATAAAAACATTTTTTCCAAAACGCACGCTATTTTTTAAAATGCACAAAAAATGCACAAATATCCGATATCTATCAAAAACAAACCCTGGAATATAATTCAAAGAACTTGAACTTTTGACTTGAAAAAAACCAAAATTAAAACAGTCACCTAATCACAAGACAGGAGATCTGATCCCATGCTGGAGGGGGATGGCTGCAAATTATTTGCAGCTTAAGCAAATTTCGAACTATGTTTTGAAATTTGCAGCCATCCCCTGAAGGCTTCTACCAGAAGACGACTACAACAACAAAAACAACAACAACAACAACAAACCAACAAACAACAAAGAAGAACATGAAAGATGGGAAAAGAAGAAAGGAGAAGAAACAAAGGGAAAGACGAAGAAAAAGATGAAGAAACTTTCAGCGATGGGGCAAGCTTGCTTGCCTGCTGCAACTTTATGGCCCTGGCAGGAGCTCCCCCTTACTCGCCAGGGGTTAACAGGCGGGTGGTAAGACAAAGGAAGTTTTTATTTTAATTTTATAAACTACATATAACTTAACATTACTAAAGAGAAAAATTTTACGCATAGGCATGGGTGGGTGAAAAAGGTCCCCCTGTGCCTATGTGCATAAAAATTGACCATGAATTACGAAGTAATAGGCATGGAGGGTGAAAAAGGTCCCTCTGTGTCTATTACTTATAGTAAAATTCCCCGTAAAATATGTCAAAACTACTGTAGAAATAACTATAGAAATTTGCATGAAGCAAAGCCAGTCTGCTGAGGTTTTAACGCTTAGGCAGCATCCCAAACTGGCAATTCTTTCGAACATTTTGAATTTCAGTGCTCTTTGCAGACCGCAATTTTTCTTACTATCCTATCTAAGTGCTCGTTCACACCTCCATTCCCTTTCTGCAGCCTCTGTTTTTTCCTTTCTTGCCTAACGAGCAGGCACTCTAGTTTTCCGCCTACTTAGTTGCTATTGCCAAGCGGGGGGCAACTGCATTCGGTGGAACGAATGTAGCTGCCTTGGGAGTGACTGAAATAACCGTACGGTAGCTTGCTCGGGGATCACGTTTTCTGTCCGTGATCGTCTTCTCTCCGCCTCTTGACTGCGGTCTGCGGGGAGGACCATTCACGGGCCACTAGATGTGCCTAACAATGGTGGGCCAAAAGCAAAAAAAAAACAAACCCTGACTGGAGTTAAGAAATCATCTTTATATCAAAATATAGCCTAAGATTTCTTTTTCTAATAGATATATATCTGGAACCTAACTTTGGTTTTCTAGAGTTTTCATTGAATACTAGAATGGGTGCATACAGATTTTCGCAATTTTCTCTTAGTAGACAGTCGTTGACTTACAAACATATGAATTCTTTACTGTTTTTACAAATTTTTACATTTTTCCACTGCTTACAGCTACAATGTACCGCCAAATGTCAAAAAATAAGATACCAGTGTATATATGTCTTGCTGTATCTGCCGCTACTTTAATGCAAAAAAGAAACATGACTAGTTTTTGAGCAAGCAAGATAGAGGATTGCGAACAATTAACAAATTCTTGGTCAATTGTCAAGCAAAATAATCAGAGGAGAGGACCAGCTAATTAGTGGCAGTGACATGCTGTGAATGCGTAAATCCTATACTTAGTGACAGTTGAACAAACTATTACCATGGGACACAGGAAACGAGTTTAGGATTGAAATTTTTTACATATTCATTACACTTTTAACACATTATAACACTATTAAAACTGGTATAAAAATTAATTACTATTTTACATGTAAATTAATAACGTTGAGCACATAATAACGTTGGCTCATAAGGTTTTGGTCCAATTTATATAAATAACTAAAAAATTGAATTATATATAAGCCTTTTTACAAAAATCTCAATTGGAACCGGAACCGGAAGCTAGAACCGGAACCGGAACCGGAACCGGTGCTCTGGAACCGGAACCGGAACCGGTTTCAAAAATCGGAACCGGTCCGAGCACTACTAAATAGTAATATATTTAATATACAATAATCATAAACTGATAAAGCTAAACATTAATCTACCAGATACAGACAGATTCAAATAACCTCAAGCTGCGAAAATACTCAAGACTAACTATAGGAAAAAAGCAAATTAATATTGCACATCGAACAAACATTTAAGCTAAAGTTTTAGCAAGAGTCCATAATTTATTGTTTTATATTATAGAAGAACACTGTAAAAAAAATTTCCTAGCTGTTATCTATTTTTTGATGATCACTGTTGTCATTCAAGAAAAATAGATAACAGTTATCAGATATAAAAGATATCAGTTAGCTATTATTTCGGGATTGATTGAAAATCTAGAAAATTAGATAACAGTTATCTAATATTGCTGGCTAATATCAATCCTTTTAATTTGGGCATTAGTACTCCAACGGCAATTGCTAACCTGTACTCATTAAATATTGTTGATAGTGGCAAAATTTTTTAGTCTTAAAGTAAGTTAAATAGTTTAGATAGTTACAAATTTTAACAGTTTTCAGCGTTTTATGGTGATAGCGGCAATAAGCAACATTGGCAGAGGAGAGGCTCCTTAGTAGCTATGAAACTGCACACAAATTGCGTCTACACTCAATTTTACCTGATAGTAGAGGGGGCAAAGTTGTATCCGGGTCTGTAATTTTAGACACAGCCTGGAACCAGCGTCAGGTTTTCCCCAGACCTCCAGGCTCGGATTCCTGGTGGAAAACAAACAACCATGGCGGAAGTTTGAAGTTCAATGGTGGAAAATGTAGTTCGCCTTTTGCCACTTAATAATACTGGTTTGATGTAAAGAATGAATGAATTCCACAATGTAGCATCCCATAGAGCCATTTCAAGTTGATGTTGTCGGGTCAAAACTCAACATAGCATGCATGGAAACTTTGTTTCGTCCTGACCGCCGTGTATGATTAAACAAATGATTTAACTTTCGAAATTTAGCCACAATTTTAAATTTAGCATCTATTTTAGCCCGCCTCAAGGTAGTGTTGTTTTAGTAACCGATGTTAGTTTCACTTTCAGTTTCAGTCTCAAGTCTCTTCCCAAAATAGTTTCAGTTTCAGTTTTAGTTTTAGTGGAGTTTCAGTTTCAGTTTCAATTCATTCGAAAAACTGCAGATTCCAGCTTTGAGACATAATTAATGCATGAATTTATGATAATATACTTCCGCTGCAGAGTATTAACGAAAAAACCGCTTTAAACCTTCAAATCTTCATGTCTTGAAAAAAGACTGAAACTATTTCAGTCCGAGTTTCAGCAGGTCTTTACCCAATCTAGTTTCAGTGTCAGTTTCAGTCGGCCGCCTAAAATAGTTTCAGTTTCAGTTTCAGGTCTCCTCACGAAATAGTTTCAGTTTAAGTTTCAATTTCGGAAACTGAAACTGGAACCTGTACAGCCTGAAGCCTAGTTTCAGTTTCAGTGCCTGAAACATCAGTACCTCAAGGTCAAAAGCTATGGTAGGCAAGGAGGGGCAGGGTCTGCCACTTTTATTGGATCAAAATTGGCGCAAGGAGACGCCGATTTTTGTCAGAATCTCAAATTTAGACCTGTCATTGCTGGAGAAAAATGTAACACTCGACAGCCGGAATACATTTAGAATTTAGAACTAGTACAGTGGCAACATGGCAAGCAACATTGATGCGATGCAAACAGTAACGCCTGTGATCAAAACATTTTGGTCCTGTTAAATATCAGTGTTTTGCGTGAACTCTGAAAAGTTGAAAATCAGCGCAATAAAATAATCTCAACGTCGAGGGCGTGGCTCAGTGGTACAGTGTTCTGCTCAAGATCCAAAACTCGGTGGTTCGATGCCCGCCCTGGACACTTTTCTTCACATCTTTCAATCCTGATTTCAAACTTTCATTGTCCCATCTTTAATTCGAAACGTTTAAAGCATATCTATTTAATTTTGTAGCTCAAATCAGATCCAAAACTTGTCCACGAACTTTCTTCAAAATTTGCAAGTTTTGTTTTTCAATTCTAAGAAACGACTCTTCTCACCACAAACTCCCATTTGATTGTTATTTGTTTGCCATAGTTTAAAGTTCCCGTTTTGGCCCGTTTTAAACAGAATTAAAATTTTGAATAGCTACAACCTTTTTATTCCAGGCCGAAATCATCGGAAATTTTAATAGATTGCGTAAAAGTCTAAGGGCTAACACTCGGCGCGCTTTGAGCTAATTCCTTTAGGTAGAATTTTTGACCCTGGCAGCCCAACCCACTTAAATATTAAAATGTATATATGCACATGTAGAATAACTGGTTGACAGAACTGATTTTTCCATGATATGATTTCATAAAACGATTCAGCTCATTATGAGCTTCAAAATGATGTATAGATCTCTGCAAAACTCCCAAAATTGAGCAAGGTATGAACATTTCAATCTGGGTATCCAGACGCTGTCACAGTCAGCTGCACTGTTTGACCCCATAAATTTTGCTGCATCAGCGAAGCAGGTTTCATCCAGCTCAACCACTTCGTGCAGTAACGTGTGTTACGCAAGTACTCGATACGCTGATACCGCATCGAACACTATATAAAGGAGAGAAACAAACAACTTTTTCAAGTTCCATGTCTATATTTTCTGACATATTTGCTCCTACTGCTTCTGTTTACAGAACAGTGGAAGCAATCTTTTTTTGGCCATTACGTACCTTTGGGGGTACCGATGGCAGGGTCTAAACCCAATAAAAAGGGTTGAATTCCCTTTTTATTGGAAGCCATCCAATTCAATTGGCCGGATAGTTAGCAACATTTTGTTTGTTAATATCCAAAGCGCTGGATTGGATGGCTGACAGTGGATATTGTGGAATTTTAGTATCCAATAGGATGATTCTCGACCAAACATCTAAATGAAAATTAAACATCGAAAAGCATTGATACGTATACCCGGTTCCTATCGTCTGTGATGTGCCTCTATGCGGCACAGTATTAGAGAGCATATTCGCTTTGTTTTCCGCAATTATTCTAAATTGAACAAATACCAGTCATCCTTTAATTTTAGGTAATAACCCTCTATTTTTCACGGATACCAGTTACCTTGGAATTTATGGTAAAGGCTATCAAAGTTAAATTGGTAACAAGTCTAAAATTTTAACTGTTTGCTGCCATCCCAAATTATTAGATAACAGTTATCTAATTTGTTGGGATGTCACAAATTCCCTATCTAAGAAAAATAGATAACTGTTATGTAATATTTTTTACAGTGAAGAGTAAGCCACTAGAGGGCTTCTCTTCTTGGCATTGCGTAACGGTGCTCCGACCACAATACGCGAATGTTCCCCCGTTTGGTGGGGGGGTCGACAAGCATACCCCCTCCCCGTTTGGTGGGGGGGTAGGCAAAAGGGGTCCCCGTTTGGTGGGGGGGTATGCAAAAGGGGTCCCCGTTTGGTGGGGGGGTAGGCAGAATGGGGTACCCGTTTGGGGGGGTCGCCAAGTCAGGCTAAGATTGGACGAATCTGATTGGCTGTTGGCGACCCCCCCCCAAACGGGGACCTCTTTTTTCTACCCCCCACCAAACGGGGACCTTTCATTGCTACCCCCCCACCAAACGGGGACCTCTTTTTGCTACCCCCCCACCAAACGGGGACCCATTTTCAAATAGAACAAAAACTACCGTAATCCTCTGCTCTACCCCCCCACCAAACGGGGAGGGGGTCTCTGCATTCTGATTGGCTGTTGGCTACCCCCCCACCAAACGGGGACCTCTTTTCTGCTACCCCCCCACCAAACGGAGGGGGGGTATGCTTTGTCGAAGAGAGCTACCCCCCCACCAAACGGGGGAACATTCGCGTATTGTGGTCGGAGCACCGTTACGCAATGCCAAGAAGAGAAGCCCTCTAGTGGCTTACTCTTCTTCTTATATATAGTGCAATTATGCACTCTTGGTTTTAGCTTGTTAAGTAAAAATTTCAAAAAATTGAGGTAAGTTCATAATACCGGGTCGAAGCTGTTGACCCGATGATCCGGTTCTATCTCTGCTGTGATCACAGCATTTAATACTCATCAGAAAGCAATCGTGTATATTTTCCGAATCCTCATCATGAGAGGAAAATTTTATAAAATTTAAAAGTGAAAAATTTTCAAAATATCGGGGGTTTAGTCCTGAATGTGCAATCTCAAAACTCCTTTGTTTCTGCAATTTGTATTCGTTTGAAAACTTCCAGAACAACGACAGGTTGATTCGAACAAGAGTTTATAATAGGAAGAGTACGACACCGTAGCCTTCCTAGTGCTTTTCAGCTTCTAGATGCTCGGCACATTAAGGCCGAAATCTCGGGGGGGGGTCACGGTTAACACTGTTAACCATGTGTTTATATGCGTTTGAACTAAAACGCATCTGATTGGCTGTTCGCTTACCTCATGTCAATTTTACGTGTATAAGCTGACCCCCCCCCCCGAGATCTCGGGGGGGGCTCAGCTTAACGTTGTTAAGCGTGTGTTTATATGCGTTTGAACTGAAATGCATTTGATTGGTTACTTAGCTATCGTAGCCTAGTGCTGGGACCGGTTCCAAAAGAACCGGTAGAACCGGAACCGGAACCGGAACCGGAACCGGTAGGATTTTTAGAACCGGAACCGGTAGGATTTTTAGAACCGGAACCGGAACCGGAACCGGAACCGGTGGCTTTTGGAACCGGCCGGTTCTAGTGTTAATTTTGACTGTTTGAAACTTCAAACAAAGTTTATTTTGTAAAATTTTAAAATTTTCTTATGAATTTGAATATAGCATTTGGAATTTAACTGTATTTTGGTACTTCTATTTAGATATGAAATTTTGTTTTGTTGTGTAAATGGCAGAAGATTTGATATCAATTTTACGATGTCTTTAATAACAGTTTTCAGTCAATGTTTTAAGTTTTCTGAAAAGGTTATAGAAAAAGAAAAACTAAGGTGTATTCAGTGTTAACTCTTCTTTAAGGATGACAAAGGTAAGCATTAAGGATTTGATGCTTTACGGCAACTCTTCCAGCTTTAGCTGTTGCCTCTGCAAATGTTGTGTGCAAACTTCAACTGAAGCAAACCAGTATACTGAAGGCGCAACTCCAGATTAAGGGTTAAGCTGAGCAACAGTATCCCTGAGGTACCGTTCTTATTTAATTAATAGCAAGGCTAGCGCTACCGAAAAAGAATGCCTTTGATGGTCTATTAAAAATTTCAATATTTCATTGTCATATTTTAGTACTTTTTGCTTATATATAGGTTTAGGATTTGATAGGGAATAGCGCTCTTTTGTTACAAATTTGTTTATATTTCAGCTACAAAAATTAAGACAAATTCCAATATGTAAAATAAAATCTTAGCAGCTTGATTTTTTGACAATTTTTGGTTTTAAAGGTATGATGTTAGTTGTTCCTGTGTGCTGCATAAGTGCTCGAAAAGTTTTAATTCTCGTTCAACGATCGCCCCCAATGTTTTCTGCTATAGTTTTCGATCTCAAAAAATCTTCGACCCCGAGATGAGATTAGCTGCTTTTTCAATGATTAAGCTTTGTAATGTTGTAACGGTAGCTGTTGAATCGATAAGCAAATTTTATTGGACTGCTTGAAATTGGTCGAGGAAAGTTCTGTGCGACGTTCGCTTTCTGAAGGGCAGTAAGTAACTAAATGTTTATCTAGATTGAGAATACTTAGTATTTTGGTAAGCTCTGGTAGCTAAAATTTCCCCAACATTTTGGTAAAAATGAAACAGACCATGTCTTTTTCACAGTAAATATTTGTATATAAATAGTAGACAGTAAGCAAAAACACTGTTTAAAACACGTTCATAGCTTTGTGCAGTTAAATATATTAAGTTTTTATAGCAATTGTCAAAAAAATAAAAAAATCGTGTGATTTTAGCTTTTTTATCAAAAATACCAATTGGAACCGGAACCGGTAGCTAGAACCGGAACCGGAACCGGAACCGGAACCGGAACCGGAACCGGTTTCAAAAATCGGAACCGGTCCCAGCACTATCGTAGCCCTCACCAGTGCATTTCAATAGCAGCAGCGAAGCAGCCAATCAAATGCATTTCAGTTCAAACGCATATAAACACACGCTTAACAACGTTAAGCTGAGCCCCCCCCGAGATCTCGGGGGGGGGTCAGCTTATACACGTAAAATTGACATGAGGTAAGCGAACAGCCAATCAGATGCGTTTTAGTTCAAACGCATATAAACACATGGTTAACAGTGTTAACCGTGACCCCCCCCCGAGATTTCGGCCTTAATGTGCCGAGCATCTAGAAGCTGAAAAGCACCAGGAAGGCTACGGTGTCGTACTCTTCCTATTATAAACTCTTGATTCGAATTACATTGAAGCCTGTGCTAAGCCTAGGGCGCATTTTGAGAGAACCGTCTGCACAGTTCAACAAAAAGAGATAAAACCGATCACAAGTATCTCGCCTCTAGGCGAGATAAAAATGGGTTTGAATTTTTCTCAGCTTTTTCAATTTTCTAAATGTCTTGCCTTTGCCGCTTTTTCATCTTTGACAAGCTCGCTCAGGCTCAGTACTTGATAAATAATTTATTCGTTTTCAGTTTTCGGACCCCCTAGGCATCAGCTTCAACTCAGTAAAAGTGTTCAAAATTTGAAAGTTGATTTTTTCGAAAAATTGCCACTCTGACTCATAATTTCAAAAAATATCTGCTACTCTGGCTGTCGTTTTCGCTTACAGAAGAATAAGTTTACCGATTTTTGAATTTAAAGCTAAAGGTATATTAATTTACTCAGTCTTCTGTTTGCAAATATACGTTGATTAGGGGTTAAAGTCGCCGCTCGTTCAAGTTTCAGTGCATGTTAATGAATATATTATTAACGTTAAACTGGAAAAATTGTCAAAGTAAAAGCAAAACTGGCGTTCGGCTCGGCTACAATAAATGTACATATGTAATCCTTGACAGGTTCGGATAAACGTTTGCGGCTCCTAGTCTGTTACTTTTCAGGTAAAATTGTATGTATTGACTCTTAAAATGGGGGACCTGTGGGGGATTCTCCCGTAAGTACTTACCATTGCGCATTGCACGATGGGGAGTTTTGGGCTCCATCAACTCTAACTAGCGTAGCGACAACCTATAGTTGGGAAAACAGTTATAAATTTGAATTTTCGGATAAGTTCACTTATCAAATTTAAATTTTCGAATAAGTTCACTTATCAAACGGATATTTCATCCTATTCTGTCTGATACTTGGCCAGCCAACCCTCCCATCCCTTTTAGATTTTCTCCATTTGCCCTCCAAGCGGGCTTCGCAGGTTTCAGCCATCTTAGTCAATCGAGGCATGTGGGGGGCAGTGTGCGCTGGATATACAAGGTACGTTGCCTTGGCTTTGACTGCGGCGACTCCAGTGCAGCTGGAGTTGGCCTATAAGCATACGCCGACTTGGCATGGGGTTCACTTTTTCTGTCCCTGATCTTCCTTTCTCCGCTTCTTGTCCGCTTATAATAGGACTGCGGAGAGCAGCACTTGACAGGCCTCATGTAGTGGCTTAACAGTGTTTGTGCCCATAGCGAAAAACGTGAAATTTAAAGTTTAGCAAGCTAAGGTGGGGTCCATTTTTGGTAATTTGTTTCGACTTCTCCGATCTCGCTAATTTTTACATATTTTGTTGTCCAAACGGTATATTTTAACGTGTTTTCAAAATTAAAGTAGTACGCACGCCTTGTGGTTATTGAGTAATTTCACCTCAAAGTTGAGATCTCATGTGTTAAACATAGGAAATTGGAAAAGCTGTCACTTTTTCGCGTGCGCCAGAGAAATCTCACGAATGGCAAAACGGATCAGTCCAAGCTTTATATCTTATTAATTCCATGTTTCCGAAATGTGATTTGTAGGAATCAGACTTTTAAATTAGGTCTTTAAAAAATTTTAATGAATTTTTGAAGTATTAAAATTTGATTGAATTTAGGAATAATCATCAGTATAGGTCAGTTCTAGTGTATTTTGGTTATGTTTAGGATTTTACTCCGTAATTGTGTGCTTGTGAGTAGCGATGCGGTTCGTGTCGTGGGGTACGCCTGGATATTGTGGGTCCCGGTATTGCCAACTCCTCTGCAAAAAGAGTATCCGATAATGCTGACAGGTGGACAGCAGGTTAGGTGGCAAACCACCGTCACCCACTATGCCAGGAACCTGATTGGTTTCTATCGGGTACAAGAGTCGCCATCAATACGCATCCGGCTAGAGGGAAGCTTTGACTTCGGTCTTAGTGTCCTTTAGACGGGGGGCTCGCTACTCCCAAGGCCGATTCCGCGAACCACAGGATTGCTCTACGAAATACAATTACACAGACTAGAATCAGTTTAGATTGACCTCAGAGGCCGGTGTAAGTCACCTTATCTAACACTTAGTCTCTGCTTTAATATCAAATAATTATATAGGAACAACCAGCCGTACCGACCAGTTCCGATAATCCTCGACACACTCTCAGCCCGTAACTGTCATTACCCTTTCAGGGACGGAAACTCTCGCTCCTTCTCAAAATTGCGCTGCCTGGTAAGCCGTTTATACGAAGGTCCCAGAATGTATCCAAGCCCGCCTCTAGTGCAGGTTACTATTACTTTGGTTATGAAGACTACTTTTCGTGCTCTTTTATGATCTGTGTAACTAGGTTCTCAGAGTTGAAAAAGATCAGAGTCTGAACATAAAATTTAGTACCAACCATGAAATAGTCTCAAGATAGAGGGTTGAATCTATCCTATCTGATTTTGAGAACTGTAACATAGACTAATTCTGACAATCGGCAATGGCATATCCATCATGTATCCATCTTGTCCAGTCACCGTTGTGAACGATTATCGTATTTTATAGCTGTAAATACAGACTCTGTAACTTCGTAATGATTGTTCATCGGAACTGTATTATTCTCTGAGGTTTTTTACTGCCTCTTGTACAGTATCGTCTTGTCATATTTGTAATTATTGAGAATAAAAACATATTTTTCACAGAAAAGCTAGCTTTGTGGATTTCCTTAATATCCCCAGTTCTATTCGTATTTAAGGTTAGAGTTGAACCGAAAGTCGCACATAGAGACAATAAATTCCTGCCCCCCCCTCAAAGGAGAACTCATCATCCCAGGCCCCTCCGGTCAGCCATTAAACCTTGTATGAAAATTTGGGCTAGAGGGCTAGAGCCAAAGGGCTAGAACCCTCCGACAGCGTTATAGCACCCGGGTACCATAGACAAGCACCCAACCAAACAGAGCCCGGACAAGCTCTCCCAAACCAAGAACCAAAACCTCCGGGTTCCGTCGGCCAATCCAAGCATTCCACTCTGGCGCTCACAAGGGGAGGCACAGGCCTGCCAGGGAGGAAGGTGAGAAGGGAACTAGAACAAAGAGCAAATATGAGTGTATGGACTGACATAATTTTCAAATACAATAAACAAAAGTTCTCAGAACACTACAGACTAATTTCAAAACTCATGAATTTGAGGAGGGAAACAGGCAGAAATCCGAACCCCAGGAATCCTGATCCTGGGTCAAGGATTACTGACAGCTTCCCTATCAAAAGAAAATTAGGTGACTCTTCAAATTCAAATAATAAATTTAATTTCAAGTCGAATGCAGAAACATTAGTAAAAGAAACTTTACGACCTGATTCCATGGGATCTTGCCGGAACAGGCGGTGACACCCAAGCCACGGTAGAAGCCCCAAAGACATCTTCGGCCGAACAGAAATCCAAGGACCTTCCGACCATGGCCAGAATCCCACCGACTGATCCAGCAGTTCCCATGTTGTCAATAGATTCCTGAAACACTGCTAAAAATAACCGAAAATTAAAGATAGGTAAAGTGCAACGTGCAGAAAATTTTTAAAAGTGCAAAAAATTTAAAATTTTTAAATTTTGATAGCAAAAGTGAGATGAGGAATTACCCCCTCTTTTGAAGTAGAAAATCGTAAAAAATTTGAATCTGAAGCTTTAGCCTGACTTGACCATGGGTCAACTGGTCAAGTCAGGCACCCAAGATTAGAGGTTGGTCAAAACCCTTTGAAATTTTAAAACTTCAAAATCGACTCATATGTACACGGTCGCCAGTTTTATGAAAATTTGGTTAAAAGAGTAAAGATTGCTAAGTTCGTGATGAGTGTGTGATTTTGAAGTTTAAAAATAAATTCAGACAAAACTAATTTTATTTCAAGCACAGCATAATTTAATACAAAAATACAAAATTTGACCGTGTACAATTACAATTTAAGTTAAAGCAAAAAATACCATTACTTCCCTATTGACCAACCTCTAACTTAGGTTCCAGATCATCGGCTTCTTCTGCAGTTTTGGAGATGAATTTGGATTCTTCAATCGAAAGTGACCGAAAATGACGAAAATTCCCTCCCTTAAATACTGTCAAAACTAATTTGCATATTACGGAAATGCCGAATTCGTAATTTGCATATTCGTTCCGAAGTTCTTAGACTTTTGTAAACAAGGAAATTTCCACAAAATACCCCCTCTTTTGAAAGCGCGCGCCCTCGCCGCGGTCCACAAAATTAGTAGGATAAAATTATGATTAGCCAACGTAGCCTACGTACTAGCACGGTAAAACGCGTGTGAGAAACCTTCACAAAACCATAAAACTACACTAGAGAACCTCCCTAGAGACTGACACAGGCTAGGTACCACAACAACACACACGGGCCCACTACCGGTCACCTGCCTGGATAAAGCAAAAATACACACAAGTCACAATACAATATATATATACACAGGACAGAAAATGACGACCGCAACGAGGAAGCACCCTCACAAAAGAGAGGCTAAAGTTTTGAACAAACATAATAATCTTGAACTTCAGAACAATATTCAGGAACTTTCGACGAAGATTCCCAAACTTCCGACGGAACTTTTTGAAAAATGTTAACTTAAACCCAAAAAAGTAACATCCCCATAGCAAATATGAAACTGAAAAAGAATAACATAGTATATACCGTACAATGGCCTAGCCAAGGTAGCGAGCACCCACCCCAATGAAAACCCCAAAATCCGAAACCTCCTGCCTGAGCAAAAGAAGAATTTGAAAGTAAAATTTGACCCACGGCTCCCTCCACCCACACATAACCCAAAATCAGACACCAATTCCCCCCACCACTATGAAAGATATCAGCACATAAGATACGCAAATGAAAACAAACAAACAACAAATGGGGAGAAAGGGAAGGACAGACCTGTGCCGGGGAAAGGCGGTTTGGTACCAGCAAAATGCGCCACCCGACAACACACCCGTTTCCAAAAAGACACACGGGTCCACCCCACGTCACCAACCAGAAACCAACTTCTTGCCGAATAGGCACACAACCAATCCAATATAAAAGTTCTAGGGCGCCACAACTGGCCTTCGCACAAGTACCGGAACAGAAGAAACCGGTCAAATCACTCCGAAAGAGGTCCCACCTGTGCCCGCGGAGGGCCGCCCGCCAAAGGGCTAGAACCCTCCGACAGCGTGATAGCACCCGGGGACCATAGACAAGCACCCAACCAAACAGAGCCCGGACAAGCTCTCCCAAACCAAGAACCAAAACCTCCGGGTTCCGTCGGCCAATCCAAGCATTCCACTCTGGCGCTCACAAGGGGAGGCACAGGCCTGCCAGGGAGGAAGGTGAGAAGGGAACTAGAACAAAGAGCAAATATGAGTGTATGGACTGACATAATTTTCAAATACAATAAACAAAAGTTCTCAGAACACTACAGACTAATTTCAAAACTCATGAATTTGAGGAGGGAAACAGGCAGAAATCCGAACCCCAGGAATCCTGATCCTGGGTCAAGGATTACTGACAGCTTCCCTATCAAAAGAAAATTAGGTGACTCTTCAAATTCAAATAATAAATTTAATTTCAAGTCGAATGCAGAAACATTAGTAAAAGAAACTTTACGACCTGATTCCATGGGATCTTGCCGGAACAGGCGGTGACACCCAAGCCACGGTAGAAGCCCCAAAGACATCTTCGGCCGAACAGAAATCCAAGGACCTTCCGACCATGGCCAGAATCCCACCGACTGATCCAGCAGTTCCCATGTTGTCAATAGATTCCTGAAACACTGCTAAAAATAACCGAAAATTAAAGATAGGTAAAGTGCAACGTGCAGAAAATTTTTAAAAGTGCAAAAAATTTAAAATTTTTAAATTTTGATAGCAAAAGTGAGATGAGGAATTACCCCCTCTTTTGAAGTAGAAAATCGTAAAAAATTTGAATCTGAAGCTTTAGCCTGACTTGACCATGGGTCAACTGGTCAAGTCAGGCACCCAAGATTAGAGGTTGGTCAAAACCCTTTGAAATTTTAAAACTTCAAAATCGACTCATATGTACACGGTCGCCAGTTTTATGAAAATTTGGTTAAAAGAGTAAAGATTGCTAAGTTCGTGATGAGTGTGTGATTTTGAAGTTTAAAAATAAATTCAGACAAAACTAATTTTATTTCAAGCACAGCATAATTTAATACAAAAATACAAAATTTGACCGTGTACAATTACAATTTAAGTTAAAGCAAAAAATACCATTACTTCCCTATTGATCAACCTCTAACTTAGGTTCCAGATCATCGGCTTCTTCTGCAGTTTTGGAGATGAATTTGGATTCTTCAATCGAAAGTGACCGAAAATGACGAAAATTCCCTCCCTTAAATACTGTCAAAACTAATTTGCATATTACGGAAATGCCGAATTCGTAATTTGCATATTCGTTCCGAAGTTCTTAGACTTTTGTAAACAAGGAAATTTCCACACTTGGTTGTCACTGTCAGAACACGACTACAGCCGAAGCTTCAATCTAAGCTAAGATCTTTCTTTGCGTGCTGACCAGCGTTTCAGAACTGATCAAATCTAGCCTATCGACTAGTCTATTCTAGTCTAAGGAGCCCTAAACAAATACAAAGTCAACGACCCCTAATCAACTGATCACGCCCCAAACGTCAATAAAGATTTACTGAAGAAAGATCTGACTGGTTGTGTTACACACATCCTCAGCAATAAAAAATTACTCTTGTAAAGCATAAGCGTATTTCTACTTTCACAGAACAATGTATGCTTTTTAGTAAGCAACTGAAGGAGTGTTCATTGCATTCTTGGGCTTACAAAGCAGCACTGATGTAAGACTTGCTCGAATCTCTGGACTTTTAAACACATAGATGAATATGTTGTTACCAGAATTTAAATTAATCAGAACCCAATAAAATTGTCCGTAGTTAAATAAGAAAGATCCTTGAGGTATAATACCATACATTATGAAGCAGATCAAGCCCAATGGTATTACGTAAAAGATAACGGTAAATCCGATTACCCAGGATAAGGTTTTAGTTATCTTAGCTTGTCTTGCCAATTGAACTGCCAACAGCTCAGGCAAATTTCGCATAGCCTGTCTTCGTACAGCTAAAACTGCAGCCAGATAAATAGCTACTGATATCAGTCCTAGGGCAAATTGATAACTCCAAAACACCCGATTAATGGTTGGTGGCACTACAAGACCAAATGAGCATCGCTGGTTCATTTGAAAGCCCGGAACAGGGAATTTTATCATTCCAAATATGCAAATTAAATAAAAAACAGTACATAACATATAGGAGACAATAATAGCAATTCGCCATTTCTCGATTGAAAATGCTGCATAAAGGCGAATGGACGTGCAGGCAAGCAATCGGTCCAGCGAAATTAGTATCAGCATCAGCGGGACTGCAAAGCCGCCCAAAAGCGTGAAATGAATCATCGGGCGCATAAGACAGTCAGCTAAAGTTGTTTCATTCAGCAATTGTCCGAGAACCATAAGCACGATTCGAACAAGACCGCTGAAAAGTTGGTTCAACCCCAAAATGAAATCGGCTACCGCCAAACCCATTGGTAGGATGTACTCTTTCTTGGCAAATTTTTTGCTCTTTATAAATGCCAATAAGAGAAGCAAATTTCCAAATGTTTGCAAGATTCCTTCAATGGTAAAGGTAGCACTTTCAACCCAAAGTCGAACCGAATTTGTTTGGATTCCCGTGCTGTTTGGCGAAGTAGAACCGTTCATTTTATGTGAGTCAAGTAGGAGGAGTTTGCTGTTCAAAAGTCACATTTGTTGGAGGTTCAAAACAGTACAGATAACAAGCTGTCTTTAGTCATGAACTATGCTGCTGCTGCTGCTTGTTTCTAATTTGTGCTCTTGTTTCAAAGATACTCTATTCTCCTAGTACGATGCTCCAAACTTAAATTCCTGAAGCGTAGATGATTATCAGCGGTGCTGCCTAGCTAAGAAAAGCTTTGAAACTATATTCTTTCAATTATCTGTGCCCTACTTGGGAGAGTACTAAGATTAGATCCTATTAAGCTTAGAAGAGCGTCAGCAAGTTTTCATGCGCGGGCTGAAGCAAAGGAGTCTAGTTGCAACTTGCATACATCGATCATGAAAACAATTCTTTGGGCTGAACTACACCGTATTTTAGCATTCCCAATATGTCGCGTCAGTCGCTTTCCGTGGAAATGAAAACACTGGAATTACAGACAGTAAAGTAAAAGATAGGAGACGCCCAAAGCTTGACCGCAACAGAGCCAGCCACGGTAAACGTGTCAGTGTAAATTTAATGTCTGCTTTGCCTAGTAGGTCCCATGCCTAAGACGGAAAGCGCAGAATTGAACCTTACCACCACCGTTGAGGGAAAGCCTCACATGTCAACATCATATAGCTCTAGCACCGACTCTATGATAATAAAGCTATTGACTCAAATTGTTCACGTTAACACTGACTCAAATTGAAGACATACTGCAGTTGCTTTATACTCAGATGCAATCCACCTATCATTCGGCAGAGCAACGCCTAACAGACACAGAGCTGCTCCGCATTGGCAGTCTTTCTTTCCCGCGGAATAGAGGACAAACGAGGAAGAATCTATTTCAGAGTCAAAAATGACAACATCACAATCAAAGGAGTAGTGAGAGAGAGAGGGGGAGAACAGGGTCGCCACCGCCACCCTCCTGGTTGCCTTTTTTCTATTATAATTTCCCCAACTCTTTTTAGCTATATTTAAGAACTAACTAGCTAGCTCCTGATTGACTGGCTATGCTATCTGCTCATTGGACAGAGCTATATACCTAGTTACTTCTTCAATAAGACCAAAGCACCTGCAATACTAACTCAAATACAATATGCAGTGCAGTCAAGCATCTACTCAAACTGCCCTTCTAAGGGCAACCATTTCAGACAGAACTTGTTGAAAACTTGTTGAATTCAGTCTAAGAACAGAACACGTGCTCAAGTAGTATCCCAACTGCCCTTCTAAGGGCAACCATTTCAAATAGAACTTGTTGAAAACTTGTTCATTTTGACTCAAGAACAGAACTCGTGCTCAAGTGGTTCCTAGTATCCCAACTGTCCTTCTAAGGACAACCATTTTAAATAGAACTTGTTTGCTTACCGAAAACTTACAGAACTCTGGCTCAAGTGACTCCTAGTATCCCAACTGCCCTTCTAAGGGCAACCATTTCTCTTATCCCAATCAAGGTCAACCATATTTTTGACAGCGCTAACCGCTTCCATAATTTCACTACAACTTCAATATGCTGCATAGAACGTACGCCAAAACTTCCAAATCCCTACAACACAATTTCTTATGCCAACTACCTTTTAAAGGGCAACCATTTCTCTTATCCCAACTGCCTTTTCATGGGCAACCATTTCTCTTATCCCAATCAAGGTCAACCATATTTTTGACAGCGCTAACCACTTCCATAATTTCACTTCAACTTCAATATGCTGCATAGAACGTACGCCAAAACTTCCAAAACCCTACAACACAATTTCTTATCCCAACTGCCTTTCTAAGGGCAACCATTTTAAATAGAACTTGTTTCATTGCAGAAACCTAGTACAGACTCAAGTGGCTCCTATTATCCCAACTGCCCTTCTAAGGGCAACCATTTTAAGTAGAACTTGTTACCTTACTTAACTAAGTCTAAGAACAGGACCCGGGCTGAAGTAGTATCCCAACTATCATTCTAAGGGCAAGCATGTCAAACGGAATTTTTTACTATCTATCCAAACCACTGTTTCAGTTTAATCTCAAGGCTTAAAATTAGTAATCGTTTTGCTGTTGATATCGTTTCAACTATTTGCAGATATTTTAATGTTCCATTTTATTTTGCTGCTGATATTTTTTCAACTATTTTCCATTTTATTTAGTATATGCATATATACACATTGCACACCAGTAAATGACAAGGTCTTCATTTACACTATATACATCAACAAGCAGTGTACAATATGAAATAAAGACAATTATGCGTCCATAGTTCACTTTGTCACTAAAAGTGTTTTGAGCAAGCAGTCTAATATGCTCAAGGAAACAGTCAGATCCATTGGGGACGGGTAGATCCAAATGGTGGTTGGAAAAATTATTCTTCACAAATTTATAGGTTGAATCCATTATTCTAGACCTGTGTATCTTCTATGGTTAGGTCTAGCACATTCAAATATCAAATGGGCTCCAAGCCGAGCTGTGAACCGGCCACAAATGTGACAAAGCTGTAGTCGCTTTGGTTGCCTGCTTGTTAGACGTTTTGGAGGTGACGGCTTCTTGCGTATCCAAATTCCAAGGGCAACCAAATCAAGAATGCACTGGCAATTTTTAGATTTCAGACAAGTCTTACAGCGTTTTGCCATCTCAAATGAATGTCGAAATTTTTGCAGCCTTTATACAACTTGCATTACCAGAACGGAGTTTCACCTAAACGGAGGCTGAATTGTCCAAGATTCTATAACTTTTCCGTTTTTCCAATGATGAATTTTGATAAATGGTGTCCCATGACAATCAGGTATGTCGTAGTCTGCATTCAGTGCGCTGCCATATGCTTCATGAACTGATTTAAACATTTGGTTGCTAAGACCAACCGGTTGTCCATAAATGGTGACTAATTCCCAGGAATACATTTTTTGAAATACGATGAACATGTTGCTTTAGTGCTTTAATAGACAGTGCATTACCAGAACGGAGGCATCATAACTTTTCCCAAGAGGGATTCCTGTTTTTGTCAAGTTTCATGAGAGCATTATACTCAGCAACACAGAAAACGACAATTGATGTACCCAGAGCTTCCTTATAGTCAATTTTAATTCTAATTGTGCCATATTCTTCCGGACTAATATAGTTACAATCAGCAGAATGATCAGGAGTCAAGTCAACGCATGTAATGAAAAATCCCACCCAATAGTCATCCCACTTAAACCCAAGATCAATATTGTTATAGTTTAAACCTCTAAGAAATTCCATAAATAAATTTGGATACTTATATTCTCCAAGAGTTTGGAGTGGAGTTGAATGCGGAAGGAGCATTTCATTTTTATAAACATAGATTCTCTGAGCTACCAAAATCCAAAAAGTAGAATGGATTATTTTGCAATGAACCATTATATGCGGCTTGTTTCACCATGAAGATGTAAACTCTCCTTGGAAGAGAACCACTATAAGGTACCCAATCCAGATTTTGTTCTCCAATAGAGATTGTACGGCATTTAGTATCGTAGCGAAGAACTGGGTATGTGCAGCCTGTAGAATTTAGAATTTTGTTATGTTGTAGCAGTGCCTGATCACTCAGCTTAATTCGAGATACATACATTTTGGCATCTGATATTTTTAAAATGCACTCCACTTTTTTACCAATGAAAATGAAATTTGGCTCAGAACGCTTGAAGATGAAACTCATTTCAGTTTGTGGAGGTAGCAATTTTGGCATCAATATTGTATCTGTAAACACCCTGGTGTATAATGTGAAAACTTTGGAACCTTCGATTATATCGTATCGCTTTTGCAATCCTTCATTTACAACTATTGGAGGGGCATCATCGTCTAAATTAATGTCAAAAAACAAAGGAGAGTCTTGTTCATACGTTGCCCCACAAAGTAGCGCATCTTTTTCCGGTTTTGTATAGTTTACTAAGCATAGCAAATATGAAAGCCAAGGATAATACGGATTTTTCAATGTAATTGACTGGTCAGAAATGAGACAGTCTACGCTAGACCACATGGAGTAGCCCAGGTTATTGATTGGTCCAGTTTTATCGACTTCAGTTAATTGTGTTCCGTCCTTTTTTAGCACTTGTGCCCTAATAAATAAAAAACAGGAGGTCAGATCAATAAAAGTATCTGTTTTATCAATTTTGAATTCAATATTGTTAAGATCTGAACGAGGAAGGGCTGTAGTGCACGGGACTTCAACCAATTGTGAGCTTACCACATCTTCATGAACAGGAATTGGGACATTCCATTCAAGCAGCTTATTCCCACATCTAGCCATTAGAAATTTGTCTTTCTCGTATTCTTTTTCTTGCTTTTATACTTTTTCTTAGCAGGTGCTTTTTTCTTGGAAGTAGCTTTTACCTTGGATTCGCTAATATTCCTTGCTTCGGAATTAATGTGCTTAAACTTTATTGGAAACATTGTGACTACTAAAGTAACAATGCTGGCACTTTTAAGCTTTTAAAATAATTTCCACCAACCCCAATTCCTCGCTTGTCACTAACTGTCCGTGCAGGTCAGAAATGGATAGTTCAATTTTATCGATTATACTTTGACGAGTTGCGTAATAAACTAGCGTGCTTGGCTGGTATTCTGAACGAGCGACACATAGCAGTGGTACATAGTTTCCATTGAAAATTTGAGGCTCAATAAACTCTACCTGAATCATAATCCATTCATCAGTTGGAAGAACAACTCTTTGCAGTGCTATCTGACTCGCCTCCAAAGGTGTAGCAAGTTGGATTTTCATGTTATTAAGTGGTTTAGCTATTGTTACAAACTCCATTTTTTATCAAAGCGAAAGATTACTTGCTTTTATAACTTTTACAAATTCGTTCTGTGAGCGTTGCAACTGTTGAAGTGATTTGTTTCCAGTAATTACACATTTTCCAGTATAAAAAATAAGCGCAGTGCTACCCGCTTTTAGCTCCAAAGTAATTGCAGGAAATGTTTCTGGAGTGAAATTTAACATATAGTTGTGCCTCAAATAGCTATATATCCAAGACAAGTCGAGCTTTCTCCCTATATCGCAAGTTCCGACAATATTTTGTATTTTCAACTCCCATGATTGCACAAGATAGCCTAATCTGGTCAAAAATACAGCACTCTTTAAGGGTTTCATAAGCTTTATTAACAGTTTTGGCACCAAGACATACAACACGACCATTACTAAATATCTGACAAGTACAAGACAATTTCAATGTAGCAGCACTAAAGCGTTTTGGATTATATTTTACATTAGGTAAACTGTACAAATCTATGTTACATTTAAAGTCTGCGGATACTATTACATTGACTATATTCATTTCTAATACGTGTCAATAATTGTCCAAGTATATTTTCTCCAGGCCAATCATTTACATTTATAACCCTTTCATCGTTAATGTCCAGTCCAATACCCCAATATTTATCCCACTTTGAAGCTTCAGCAATGATACAATCATTAGTCTCTATCAAAAGGTTTCGTTGTCGTTCATTTTGAGCAAACTTGGCTCGCAGACCCATAAGCATAACGTCTTCAGCAACGACCATCCACTTATCTTTATCAAACCCTTTGATTCCTTTCGCAAGTTGTTTGTGAACGCGAGGTGACTTGGCCTTGATAATCTCACGATAAGTATAGACATCATTGAAGAACTTGGCCTTCTCGCTTTGATAGTATTGTTCAACGCAGTTAAAGTCAATGCCACCCAATGTAAAAGGTGCAATGTGGAAATTGCTAAATGGTGACCAGCCAGAATAAAACACAACCATTGGTTGGTTATCCAAGGTAAGGCAATAGTATGTAGGCATTTTTAATTCAAAAACAATTGTTAACACTTTTTACAGCACAAACTAAAACTTAAGTCTTCCGGGTGCTGCATCAGTGTGCTAGGTTTCATATTTTAACCACTTGATCGGTTCGGAGGCACGACCTACACCCAAAGCAGCCTTGGGTACAGATTCTAGAAACTGTTCAAACTTGGGGGCATCTAGAGGTCGCTGTGGACTAAATTTAGCAGGTGTTATGAAATATCTCACCAAGTCATACAAATTTGAGCCAACTGTATGGTCAGGATAAATAACTCGTCCGTTTGCGTCCGTTTCTACATTAACATGCTGTAGGAGCAGAGACGCTTTATTGCGCAAATGCTTGGGAAAAAGCGCAACAAGGTCAGGCTTATCTTCTTGTACCAGCTGCACTACAGGTTGAATCGCTTCTGGTGCTGTTTTCACAGGAGAAGAAGGAATCAGAGCTAATCGTTTAGCCATTTTAGCATAACTTCAAGCAATATATGCACTAGTTGATTCCTTTTAAGAGTTTTCCGTTTAGCAGTAATTGCCACTTTTTTATCAGCCAGAATGAGAATATCCTTTTTAAATTTTCTCAGCTTGGATATATCTGATGGGTTTAATGCAAAATCGCCATACAATGCATTGAATGCAACTTCTGCAAAAGCATTGATCAAATCTTTGGAACAAGATGATAAAGTTGCATTTACAACAGCTTGTGGCGCTGATTTCAAAAATGTTAGGGTATGAATATGTTTCTGAGCCATTTTCAAATTTGAGCTAAAATATTGACCTTTTATATTCTTGGAAGATAGGCATAAGGCTTCTCTTTGGCCAATATTCCACTAAGCACTCTTCATTTTGGATCACTACCTGGCTTCAGATTAAGCACTAGGTATCCGAAAGGTTGCTTTGTTGCCATTTCAAAGGCTTCTGGTAGGAAATCTTTCTTCGTTGGAAACATTTGTCTACCAATTGTTGCAATCATTGAAACATCTCTGTAGTTTGGGAATAGTACAATATACTGAGCATTGCGTGTAACTGTGCGCATATATTTTGATTCAAAGTACAAGTTTTGTACAATGAAAATAGTGCTCACGTTCACATGTCTCATTTTAGTAAACAGCTGAGTGATATGTTTGTCTTCTACTTCGGCCATCAAATCATCCAGTATAAGCAGAGTATCCTTCTCAGGCAACTCGTCAGGAAACCCTTCGTGTAAAATGGCTGGGATATCGTTATAAATTTCTTGAAACGTGCTGTAACATATCATTACATTTGCTGGCATTGGATCTACCAACTTGCTTCTTATCATATCAATCACCCATTTGGTTTTCCCTGAACCAGTCATCCCACTAACAATCATTGTAAAAGGTGCATGAAATTTAAAAATCTGCTCTTTCAAAGCGTGTGACTTTTGATGTTTGTGCAAGCTTTGTCGATGCTTGAATTGTTTGCTGCAATCAGTGCACTTATACATATTGGATGCTGCATTTATTATCTTACTACTTTTATATTTTTTCAAGACGTAAGTCGTCAGTCGTCAGCCGTCAGCCGTAAGCCGTCAGCCGTCAGCCGTAAGTCGTCAGTCGTCAGCCGTAAGTCGTCAGCCGTCAGCCGTCAGCCGTCAGCCGTAAGTCGTCAGTCGTCAGCCGTAAGTCGTCAGCCGTCAGCCGTCAGCCGTCAGCCGTAAGCCGTCAATCGTAAGTCGTAAGTCGTCAGCTGTCAGCCGCAAGCCGTCGGCCGTCAGCCGTCAGCCGTAAGTCGTCAGTCGTCAGCCGTAAGTCGTCAGCCGTCTGCCGTAAGTCGTCAGCCGTCAGTCGTAAGCCGTAAGCCATAAGTCGTCCGCCGTCAACCACTGATGTCTTCCTCACCTATCCAAGAGTTCATCGATGAAGGATACCCTAACCATTTAACAAGATATTGTACTTTTCCTTTATATTTTCGTTTTCGTATAACTTTTTCAACCTTATAAACATCATCAGTTTGTATAATTTTCTGTAGTTCAGGCTCGTAAAAAGTTCCAACAATTTCTTCACCACTTGCATCTTTTATTTTATAAACAACTGGATCACTAGGAATTTGTTCACTAATTGAAAAGATTTCTCTTGTCCACAATGGTAAATAACCTTTTTGAAAAACCCCTCGCTCCTTCGTAATCACTTTGGTCCATTTTTGGCTCGCTTCTACAACAATCTAAGACACCAACTATACCAAATCCGCATGGTGTGTGATGCTGATATTTTGAAGTGGACGAATTATGCTGCCTGGGTTGGCATCCCGGCATTTTCTCAGTCAGACATTCAAAGTCCGCGTATAGCTGAAAAAAGATTAAAATATGGAACAGTTCATATTTTTGCAATGAACACTGGGTCTATCGGGACAGCTTTGCAGTGAACAATGAGTCCATTGAGATAGTGACTACGATAACTTGCTGAATTCGCTTACCAAATAAGGACATCGTTGCATTCTATGCAAATTTTTGAATTTCAGCCATTTATCTTCAGGCATCTCGACACGTGTTGCTTCGTGGTTATTGCACAATTGCAGATGGCGAATCTTTCTTTCAGCAGAGTTACATGGAATTAGACAGCGAGGGCAAAATGTTTCTTTCTATTGCCGCGACGCTGATCGGAAAGAAGTCTGTCCAGGTTTTTGATCCAGCAATAATGACTGCGATCACCCTTGGTTAAAAGAAGCAGATCTATGTGCTGCTCATCATTACGCTTTGAAATGTATAGTGGAATGACATTATCGTTTTCAAGTCCATAAATATTAATTCTCAAGTCGTTGTTTCTCTCAAATTGAGGCACTTGTGCCACGGAAACTGGGAATTGCATTCCCACAAAGTTCAATTCATTGGCGAAAGGAAGGTATTTGCTAAGCCTGTGACCATTAGCCGGTGCTGGATGTAAGGCAGAAAGCACAGACCATTTGAAGCATTCGTTGTCATCATTTTAGTCGTTGATAATTGCCTCTTTCCTTGCAATATATTCAGGTAGAGGGATGCATGATGAACCTCGAAGTGGTTGATACTTCGCAAAATGTACGTCCAAATGATTTATTTCCTGAACAAGCCACCCAGAACCTTTACGCAAAAAATTTTCAATATGATCCAACATTTCATTAAAACTTAGAGAAAGTTCTACTTCTTTCTCCGAACCGCGCAACAAAATTCTGTTTTTACAGTTGAAGTGAGCTTCAATCGTAATTCCTTCATCGGTGTCCTTTTCAAAAGTTATCTTTAGACTCATCCACATTCTCAGTCCGTAATCTTCCTGCAAAATGTCTTCAATAGCATCAATAATAATAGGTTGCTGACTTGATAAAAAGTTTGCGGGATCCAAATCTAGTTCCATAGGGTATAATGTGAGCATTCGGAGCGCATTATTTAAAGCAGTTTGAGTAAACCGTGTTTTGCATCTTGCCCGCTTGCGTGGTACCGGTACTGGTTCTTCTTCTCGTTCAGGCAAAGGTGGTCTCTCGCTATGAATAGTTTGATGCTTCTTCATATCATTTAAACGAGCAAAGGGGCGTTTACAGATTGGGCATTCATGACTCTTCTTCCCCTCATGCACTTCACGAACGTGTCGATTCTTAGTTTTAAGGTCTTTGTAGGATTTCCCACAAGTCGTACACTGAAAATAACACATATTTCTTAGTACATTAACGCAAATAGTAAATGTATTAACAAAAAGTTGCAGCATCAGTTAAACAGGTTTCATCAGTCAAAACTTACAGTTATAGGAGCAGCTTGATCATTTCCACTTGAAGCTGTTGTTGAAGCTTGATCATTTCCAGCTTGTTTTTCAGTTTGCCTTTCCTAAAAACAAACCCAATATTAACATCAATGTAAATAATAACTTCCAAAGTCTCATCTGCATATTAAAAAATTTAAAATTTTGACATTTTTGGAATCTCTGATCAATTTCCTCTTGAATCGAAACCTTAGTTGCATATTAAAAAATTTTGGAATTTGGAAAAATTTTGACATTTTTGGAATCCCTGATCAATTTCCTCTTGAATGACACCCAACATGCCATGGTTATTATTAGTTTTGAAAAATCGAAACCTCATTTGCATATTAAAAAATTTTGGAATTTTGTAAAAATTTTGACATTTTTGGAATCCCTGATCAATTTCCTCTTGAATGACACCCAACATGCCATGGTTATTATTAGTTTTGAAAAATCGAAACCTCATTTGCATATTAAAAAATTTTGGAATTTTGGAAAAATTTTGACATTTTTGGAATCTCTGATCAATTTCCTCTTGAATGACACCCAACATGCCTTGGTTAGTTTTGAGTTTTGAAAATCGAATCCTCATTTGCATAGTTAAAAATTTTGGAATTTTGGAAAAATTTTGACATTTTTGAAATTTCTGATCAATTTCCTCTTGAATGACACCCAATATGCCACGTTATTTTGAGTTTTGAAAAAATCGAAAACCTCATTTGCATATTAAAAAAATTTCGAATTTTGAAAAAATTTTGACATTTTTGGAATCTCCGATTAATTTCCTCTTGAATGACAATCTAACATGCCACGGTTATTTTGAGTTTTGAAAATCGATACCTCATTTGCATATTAAAAAAATTTTAAAATTTTGAAAAAATTTTGACATTTTTGGAATCTCCGATTAATTTCTTGAACGACACCCAACATGCCACGGTTATTTTGAGTTTTGAAAAAATCGATACCTCATTTGCATATTAAAAAATTTTGGAATTTTGAAAAAACATTTTTATACTTTTAAAATCTCTGATCAATTTCCTCTT
>JASAND010023019.1:0-10509 GCA_030248195.1 Trissonchulus latispiculum
TTAAATGAAAGCCCACAATGAGCAGAGCAACCTTTTGTCCTTGTATATATAACTGCATATCCAAGGTTACGGTGCTGGTTGGCTTTTAAAATAGCCTTCCTGCCTAAGATAACGCACCGTGTAAAAAGTTCTGAAAAGGCCATGAACAGTGGCCTTCTAGCCTAAGATAACGCTCCGTGTATAATGTTCGGTAGAGGCCATGAACAGTGGCCTTCCAGCCTAAGATAACGCTCCGTGTATAATGTTCTGTAGAGGCCATGAACAGTGGCCTTCCAGCCTAAGATAACGCTCCGTGTATAATGTTCTGTAGAGGCCATGAACAGTGGCCTTCCAGCCTAAGATAACGCTCCGTGTATAATGTTCGGTAGAGGCCATGAACAGTACCTTCCAGCCTAAGATAACGCTCCGTGTATAATGTTCGGTAGAGGCCATGAACAGTACCTTCCAGCCTAAGATGACGCACCGTGTATAAAGTTCTGAAAAGGCTATTAACAGGCATTTTTCCGTTTCAGCAAATACATTCAGTTGAACTAGAACGTTTTCATCCAGCCTGTTTGCGATAGCTTAGCTTTGCTTACATTGTGTATATATGCAACTTCTCTGACATGATTTTCTCTGCAGCGGAAAAATAAGCGAAACTAGGGGGGAAAATGCCCTCGACGGGCAACCAACTTGGTAGAACAGGGAAAGACTTGAATGTTAAATACACGGTGCATGGTTACAACTGAGATTCTGCTGAAGCGGAAAAATGCCGTTTCTCAGCGACTAAAATGACAGAAACCAGCTTTGTGCGCCGAATAGGGAATCTACTCGACGACTAAAATGAAAGAAACCAGCTTTGTCGCCGAATAGGGAATTCCCTCCTTCCGCCCTATTCGCGCGAACTTTGAAGCCTGTTATGTGTTGCTTTGCTGAATAATGAGAGAGCTTCAGAATGGCAGAATTACTTCAGAATGCAAAACAACAGTTTTATCAAGCACTTATTTAAGTCAAGGTTTTCACAGACATAAATACGCTGTCTTCGATGTGCTATCAGAAACATTGAGAGCATAGGTGCGCTCTGTGCTGATCTTGCCGAGAATTGATACAATCAAACATTATATAAAATGAAATGCGATTGATTGTATATGTTTTAGCACAAGGACTGTCGACCACAAACTGTTTAAACTGCATATATACTTATTGTTGCTTTCTGTTGGTCCTGGTAGCGGTTGTATGCATAAAATATTTACGGATCAGGTAGCTCAAAAAGAAATTAATCTAGCGCCACCCCTAGTCACCACGCAACCGGTACGGGAAATGTCATATATATTGAGCGCAATGCTTACGTTTGCAGTTCCTAACAGAATAATTACCTATATATTTCCTCCCGAAAGACGATAAGTTCGCGCGAATAGGGCGGAAGGAGGGAATTCCCTATTCGGCGACAAAGCTGGTTTCTTTCATTTTAGTCGCCGAGTAGATTCCCTATTCGGCGCACAAAGCTGGTTTCTTTCATTTTAGTCGCCGAGTAGATTCCCTATTCGGCGCACAAAGCTGGTTTCTGTCATTTTAGTCACTGAGAAACGGCATTTTTCCGCTTCAGCAGAATCTCAGTTGTAACCATGCACCGTGTATTTAACATTGAAGTCTTTCCCTATTCTACCAAGTTGGTTGCCCGTCGAGCAGGGGCGGATCCCCCCCCGTCGCGATTCGAAGGTAGGAAAAATTAAGGAGAGAATGTGGCAAAAAACCAAAAAATTTCGCGCCTTCGGCGCGAATTTTCCACTTTTTAACCGCATATTTATTGCATTTGGGAAGAAAAAGCTTGAAATGCATCCGATTTTTCGGAGAAAATTACCATTTTTGCTTAAAAATGTCAAGAATTTTAAAAAATTTGTTCAGTTCTTCAGTATAAAAAGAATTAAAGATCCGAAGACCGATTTTATTGCAAAAACAAAAAATTTCTTCAATTTCTGGGGGGCTCCGCCCCCCAGACCCCCAGCTGGAAAAATTTTACCGCCCCCCCCGTCACGAAATCATGGATCCGCCGGTGCCGTCGAGGGCATTTTCCCCCCTAGTATGTATTATGCATTAATTAAATTATGTTGTATGTTGTAGGTATATTAATTATGTAATTATTAAGTATTACCAAGAGTACATAATGATAAGAGTATGACAAGCGTCACACTTTATGCAGTGAAGGCCAAAACTATGCTATGCGCGCTATCGGCTGACCCCCCCCCCCACGAATTGGCCCCCTCTCACACCGCCCCTATATGGGTACGGTGTCGAAACGGGGGTCGCTCACTGCTTTGCATAATTACACGCTGCAATTAACAGGGGCCCAATTTGGGGAGGGGGTTTAAGCGTGTATGTTTAACACTTGTATGTTAGAAAACATGCTAAGCGAGTGAGCGACCCTCGTTTGGAACTATGTACCCATATAGGGGCGGTGTGAGAGGGGGTCAATTTGTGGGTCACATGTATATGTCATTATGTACTCTTGGTATTACGAACACAACTAAACTGCGACTGAAGAACTGCCACTAGCATCAGTCCGGGCAGTTTCCGCGAATATGGGTTGTTCAGCGAAGCTGGCCTCATATTACCGTACTATCAATTTGAATTTTCCTTGCATTTACGGGAATTCGTCCTCCTCCCCATTAATGTTTTAAATTTTAATTTTCTTGGTCCGCATAATACCCAGTGCCACCCATATTTCATTTTTCATGCTCCATCGGAGCATTTTTACTCTTGTATTATAATTTTCTTCATTTTTAGGAATGTATTGACAGGCTTCAGCAGCAGAACGATCAATTTGAGAGCGAAATTGAATCCATGCAAGCGGTGGGGAAGCGAAAAAAGGTTGATCGCGACGTATGTTTTATGTGCTAATCTTGTCTGTTGTCTCGTCATGATATTGGATGCTTCTTTTGTTATTTAGTAATGATTCTTCTAAGGTTAATATCAACTCAGGTTACGACTTAGGAGAGCATTATTCTGCACCGACCATTCCTTTTTTCAGTACATAGTTAGAACAAAATAATAGCTGAGGATCTTTTACAATAGGGGTCTGTGTTCAGCTATATCTAGTATTATGATTTTTACGTTGAAGTCTAAGTTGCATCGATGTCGTCGAATTTTTTGAGAATAAATATTAATCTTCTATGCATGGAATCAATTAATTGTATTTACGTTTCCTTGTTATTTTTAGAAGCAGGAGAAAGTTGATGAGTGTAAACGCCACCTAGAGAAGCACAAATTTCACATTCAACGATTGGAGCTTATTATGCGATTGGTTGACAACAATAGTATTGATCTTGAAAAGGTATATTTTATGGAATGCATCATAATCTTGATTGAATATTTTACGTAAGGTTCACTCTTACAAACGTTATGAAAATTCGCTATTAACAGCGAACTTCGAATACAAGAAAGTTTAAGAACTTGTATACTGTAGTTAATTAACTCGGAAACAGTATCATTGTTAGCTAACTGACGGAGTGAACGAGATGGGGAGCAACAAAAAGAGAACCATCCTATTCTGTAATCGGAGAGTATGGTACATTTCACGGAAAGAATTACCGTTGGGGAAATTGACAAATTGGCGCAATTTCAAGAAAAGATGGCAATTTTAGCAAGTCTAGCTACATTAGACCTTAAGCTTGCGCATATTTTGCAACTAAGCTCATTAACCAACTCGTTCTCGAAATACACTCTCGCAGAATTTTTCGCACTTTTAGTCAATTTTGGAACTTTTTCAATTTTCAAAGGCAATTTTTGAGAGCGAGTTGGTTAATGAGCTTGCTTAAATTTAGTTGCAAAATGTGCTCAAGGTCCACAACCGTTGCTAAATTTGCTAAAATCGCTATTTTATCGTGAAATTTTGCCAATTTGTCAATTTCGCCAACGGTCATTCTTTCCGTGAAATGTACATTTCTCAGAAAAACGAAATGGCAAAGATCAGTCTTGATCCAGGAAATTGAATTGGTTTATCTTAGTGGTCTGCCCCCCCCCGACGTGGGAGTACGAGAAGGGATAGTCAAAAATATTAGTGCGGATGTTGTTTCGGTTTGGTTTGTGACTGCTTGGCTTGTTAGTGATGATACTACCCATAAGGTTACTGCAGGGTTTTTTCAAAATCGGACCTGTGTATAAATCTTGTGTAAATTTAAATTTCACTGTGTATTTTTGTTTGAAGCTGTGTAAAATTTAAAAGTGTCGTTTTTCAATTGTAATATAAAATAAAATACATGTAGACGTTATTTTCTTGCTACAATGTTATTTTCGGACCATTCAAGCCAAAGTTATGCCTACTGCACTTGTGTAACATTCCGGAAGAAGCCACGCGGGGGGTCTGGGGGGCGGGGCCCCCCAAAAGCTGAGAAAATTTTGTAAATTGCAATAGAATTCATAATGGAAATGTTTAAAAAGATTAATTCATTAAATGTCAAAACTTGGATTGGACAAATTCAAATTTCTGAAAAACACTTCGCCTACTGAAATGATTTTTTAATTGTTTCAACTTTTTGGAATAATTTTTTCACAAACTTGCTGGTCACGTACTAAGGTTCGATGCTTTAACTGCTACTGGGGACGGCTCCATATTACAGACACACCAATTATATATATATAGGGGGGTGGGGCAACTTGGGACAAAAATTTTGGTAGAAATGCTGCCATTCATCATAGCCCTGACTGGTCTAGACAAAAATTATGCCTATCGATTCTGCGAGCTCGGGGCTACTTGGGACTGCAAAGCTTGTTCTATATAGTAGACATGTGTGCGCACTGGGCCTAAAATTCCATCATACCAAGTTACCCATACCAAGTAGCCCCTTGGCCCATCTTGGTACAAGATGACGACCGCTGACGCTTTTACCTATCTATTACTCAATTCGTAGAGTCTATCCGAAACCCATCCTATCTAAAATGTAGAGAAATTGAAGACAAACAAATTTCTACCAAACTTTTTTACTTACACAAACACCTAAAGCAAATAAATCAGGTCAAATTACAACAATGTTAAAATTTGCACTTTTAAGACAGTTTTTTAAACAAAGTTCTGGAAATAATAGCATGGAAATGAAAAAACTGTCAAAAAACAGTCGGAAAACGTTTAATACACGTAGCGTAAAGTTTCCCCCCAAAAGTTGAAGACAAAGTCGACGATTTGGTCAATCTTCGGTTAACATGTCCTCTAATGAGGTCACAGACGGAATCGGAAAGCTTGGAGAGAATTTTACGGCATCCTAATTCCCCCCTAAATTCACTCTGCAATAAATATTAAGATAGGGAGAGCCGTATCATCATCATCTCTCGCCGGCCACTGAAAATATCGGAAATCGTCATTTGTCATGGTTTTTCTGGTCGCATCCCCATGTAGGTTTTTCAAATGATGAGTACAGGCTTCTGGATTAGTACACCTTCACGCTACCGGCGGACCAAACGGCCTTCCCGGTGACGTCGGTGAATTTGACCGCCACAAAGTCACCGCAAGGCACCTCAGAAACCGCAGAAGGAACCTGAAGATCCGGATTCTGTGGGCACGAAACCGGCTTATTGTCATCATGGGCTGACTCTGATTCAGACTCAGTGCTGGTTGGACGTCAGTGGTAACTGAGGTGTTCAGAGGAGGAATAGACACAGTCTGAGGGTTCACTAGACAGGGAGCAGGTGTATAAGATTTGGACTTAAGTATGGCTTACTTGGGAATTTATGTGTTTAACGTGTGTTGTTCCAAATTGCCCCCCATTGCTGAGAACGGGGCTACTTGGTATGCTCGGGTCTACTTGGAACGGGATCTTACTGAGGACACTGAAAAAATGCTACAACAAAAATATTGGTACCCCTGAAAAATTCAGGATATTTTACCCTATAAAACATGTTTTCATGGCTCCGCAGTAGGAATTTAGCAGGAATTTTTAACTTTGAAAAAGGTATACCTTTTTTTTGATCGAAAATGTGACTTGTACTGTTGAATGTAAATTGACACACATAAAACGTACATGGTCAATGTTCTGTTTACTGGAAAGTATAAGTCACGTGCTTTCAGAAAAATATAAATTTAGCTAAATTAGAAGGGAGAATAGTATAGTATAGGCTTAAACAAATGTTAGGTCAATTTTGTCCCATGTTGCCCCAGGTTCCCAAGTTGCCCCACTCCCCTATATGTACAATAGATACGTACCCAAAACAAAGGAGGGGGGGTCTGGGGGGGCTCTGCCCCCCAGAAGTTGAGAATTTTTTAAATTAACGGCAGAAACGGCATTGAAAAGTTGTATTCCTTTAGCTTTCGTATTGAATATTTCCTGGGTTGTATGGCAAGTATTTTTAGGCTCCGACTGCTTTTATTATTATATATACAAGAGATATACAAGAAATTATATTGAATAATATATACTAGCTTCAGAAAATGTATAGTTAAATACTATTTACGAATATTTGCATGCAGTACGGAAATAAATTATACGCAACTGTATAAGTAGAAACATTAGGACTTAGGAGAATAAAACACCCATAACCATGTTGATGCAGACATGCACTAAACCATTGGAAACAGGCGGGGGTCTGGGGGCGGCAGCCCCCAGTTAAAAGCTAGAGCTTTTTTAAAACTTAAAGACTTGAAAACTATTTTTTCAGAGCACTTTTTGTAAAAATTTTCGAAAATTTGGCTGTGTATTTTGTTGTGTAAATTAGTTTTTCACTGTGTAAAATTATTTTTTTTGTGTAAATACACAGTATTTTACACAAAAAACCCTGAGCTACTGGATAGAATTTGACTTTACACGAAAACATAATGTGGCGATTCCTTGTGTTTGTAGGCGTAAAGGAATCCGCTATGATGTTAAATGTGTAATACTTTATGAACTATAAATTACTGTTATTTATTTGTAGATCAAAGACATTAAGGATGATGTAGAATACTACATTGAAAATTGCATGGAACCTGAATTTGAAGAAAATGAATTCCTTTATGACGATCTGAATTTGGATATTTCCGAAATTAGTATGTGATTTTTTTCTTGTGCTGTCCATGGCCTTCACTTTTAAGGTGGTGATTCCTTTTGGAGACATCAACTTTGAACCCTTATTACTCATTCATTCATTGGAGTTAAGAAGCCATTTTTACATCAAAATGTAGCTTAACATTTGCTCTTTTTAATGAATGTTGTGAAATTAGCTTTAGGTTTTGGAAATTAGTTTACTGCATTTTCGAAGTAATTTAATTTTCCAGATTTTTTGCAGACTGAAGTAAATTTTTTCGTGAGGAATCGGCCACATCATTCGATTCTACTATCAAATAGCTGGGGGCCCTTTTTTAATTATTAAACCGCTCTTCATTATAAAGGAATTAGCTAAAATGTATGCGCAACCTGGATTTTTCCCTACTTTTCCCAACTTTGGCAAGCGACCACTTTAGCTAGAAAACAGCAATCGGGTCAACTAAAAAAGGGTCCCTGGGTATTTTTGTGTAAAACACGTCCAGTAAGTGGCAATCCTTCAGCTTGCATAGTAAATGCTCCACAATCGCTGGAAAAAATTTGGTCATGTTTTTGCAAAAACTACATTTTTTCTGATAGCTGCGTACGGGATATCACTTAGAAGATTATAATGTCACGGATAATCGGCCTCGATGAGACCTTCAAATGGACACTCGTGGTTTAATTTTACGGCTTGTGTAGCTCAATAAATGCCGGATTATTTGATTTCTGCAAAAATGACAATTTTTCAACGCCAAAATAAGAAAATCGGCAATATCTCGCGATAGCAAAAAGCTAGAAAGATTCTTTAAAAAGCAAAAATGTAGAGCTCAGCAAGATCTTTCGAATGAATATAATTATGGCTAAGCAGCTACTGTGTAATTGTCAAAAACTGGCAAAAACCGCCCTGATCGGAGATCGGAGAAATTTCATCTTGATTTGGACCGTCAACCAACAATATGTGCCCAAAAGGGATCACCACCTTTAGGCGCTGGTTTCCTTACGGGTATTTTTGACTCATACGGCTCTAATACTTTACATCAATAGCTATAACTTACGAAATCCCCTATTTCTGTGCTCTTTAACATTCTGGGACCAGTCCATACATGTGCTGGGGGGGGGGGGTGAGAGGGGTCCCGCACCCCCCCGCCTAGAATTCGGAGTTTTCTGGTTTTTTAGGCAAAAACCGGAAAAATCCGGTTTTCCGGCGGTCTCCGGCCACCGGTTCTCCCCCCCCCCGCCCCAGAATTTACCCTCCTGCACATGTCTGGACCTGTCCCGTATTTTTAGACCAAAAGATAAGAAAGTTTTAGTTTTTGGTCTTAGGCTCCCAGTAGGTAGACCGGACACCTGAATGGTTGTTGTGGCTGATAAGAGGACACAATGAACATTTTTTCTTTTACAACCTTTGAGCTATCTCCAGTGGTTAAGTAATTATTAGCAAAAACTATTTAGAGGTTAAAAAATAACCATTTTCGAGGATATCAGTTTTTCCAAAATTACTGCCAAACCAAATTACTTACGAGCAATTTTGGTCCATTTATACTAAATCGATACACAATCTAATTGCACATTTTATCAATGGCTATTAGCTGAAGTTCGTTGCATTTAAGCTATAGAGGTTTGACCGAAAAACCACCCAAAAAACCAAAAACCAGCAAAACTGCGGTTATTTTGTTTTTAACACCGATTTCTCAAAAACTGCTCGGCGGATTCCGGAGATTCTGGCAGAGTGAAATTTCGCACTTCTGCGGAGAGACGTTTTTCTTGGTTTTGGATAAACGTTTCGAGTAGCAAGAAAACTCAATGCGAAGTTGCAAAATTTCGTGTTGCCGTGCATTTGGCCGATTTCCTCGACCGTTAAGACCTGCTGAGCCAAATCCAAAAAACGTCCCTCGGCCCACATGTCCTTCATTTCATGGCACAAAAAGAACCTTTGGCCGATTCTACAGTTTTGAGAAGTGGATGTTCAAAAATTTTTGGTCTATATTTAGCCGTTATGTCACAAAAGTTTTGCTATTTTTTGCTAATTTTGCTAGTTTCGTAAGCTGATATGAGTTATGTAGGGGCGCGATAGCGCCCCTACATAATATGGGTGTAAAGGCGTCTGCGCGGCCCCCTGGAGATCGAGTTGGCCTGGTGCCAGCTAATTAGAGGTTCGGGAGGGGTAAAAATGTTACCATCGTAAAGTACTCGAGTAGTACTACAAGTATCACCATACTTTTGGTTCGAATTCGAAACTTCAAATTTTTGCACTTGGCAACAGTTAGTTTGCGTTTGGTTTTTTTCTAGGTGAATAACGCTTTTCGGAAGTGCATTTTCTAGCGAAGTGTTGGAACGTTGTGGGCATTTTGGTCCAATACTACTGTTATATGTTGGTAGACAGTATCCCCCCATGCTACCTTTTTTGGTAATTTTGGCACCTGGCCAATTTTGGCTCTGTGCCAAGGCCCCAAAGTCGGACTTTCGCTATTTTGGCACTTCGGTTGTGGTGGACTTTTTTTCACAGGCTAGCAGCTAGATCGGTTTGGTTTATTTTATTTGAATATTTCGGACTATGCGCGGAATGTAACGAGGGGGATTTTTTAATTTCGCTCTGTAGCTTTCAGGAGATGGGCCCAAACTTTGCATTTTTTCACCTGTTTTCACGAAAAGTTTCTAAGTCCCATTTTTACTAGAAATGGCCTAAAAGTCACTAAAAATGGCGTTTTTCGGCCTCGGGGTGGTACCCATATATAGTAAATCGGGGTCGCTGAAAACGATGAGCATAGTGCCGATACCGCCCGAAGTGACCACTGGTCAGCATGGCTCCCGTGGTTCCTCGCCCAGGGTCAAAGTTGGGAAAACTCACTCTAAACAGCGTTTTCCGGCGTTTTGGTTGGGGGCATATACGTATAGTAAATCGACTACGCTCGTTTCAATGGGCAGATCGCCGAAACCGACGGAAGTGACCACTGGTCACTACAGCCTATGGGGCCTATTGACCACTGGTCAAACGGCCTAAAACTGCGTTTTTCGGCGTTTTGGTCGGGGGCATATAGTAAATCGACTACGCTCGTTTCAATGGGCATATCGCCGAAACCGACGGAAGTGACCACTGGTCACTACAGCCTATGGGGCCTATTGACCACTGGTCAAACGGCCTAAAACTGCGTTTTTCTGCGTTTTGGTCGGGGGCATATATAGTAAATCGACTACGCTCGTTTCAATGGGCGTATTGTCGAAACCGACGGAAGTGACCACTGGTCACTACAGCCTATGGGGCCTATTGACCACTGGTCAAACGGCCTAAAACTGCGTTTTTCGGCGTTTTGGTCGGGGGCATATCATAGGGGTCGCGGTAGCGACCCCTATAATATGAGTGAAAATGGTCGAATGACCGTGTAAAACAAGGCTGCGCAGAAGCTGCGCAGATTCCTGCGCAGATCCTGCGCAGATTATGTGCGCAAAAAATTGTACGTGTCGAGTTTAGTATGTGTGCGAAGTTTCATCCCGTACCACTTTCCGTTAAAAAGTTGCGCCAAAAATCGCTTACGAGAGTGAT